>APFE030322121.1:0-54552 GCA_000404065.3 Pinus taeda
AGCCAGTCTAAAAATAGACTTGATCACTCACACTGTGATCACTCACACTTTCATCAAAATAGAAGTCCATCTATTTTCCCAACTTGATCAATCATCCATAAACAACAACCTGCAATCCATAGACATGATCCATATGTCTAAAAATAGACATAGTCTAAAAATAGACTTGCGCCAAAATAGCCTGCGGGCCCACTTAGTGAAGGCGACTCCTTTCCACTAAGCTCCATCATCTTGTTGCATTCTCAACAAGCATTTCTTGTTGCACACTTTTCAACACTACATTGTAAACCCTTATCAGTAGTTTGGCAAGGAAATACACACGATTTGTAGCTATTTTTATGGGATACTTGTGGTATAGTGTTTTTGCATAGTTTCTTATTCTGTTATCAATATTTCACATGTTTGATGTATGCCATAATCTAATTCATTGCTTCTAGCTAAATGAAATCAAGATAGATAGGTAGAATTCAATGTTTACAGTGCTCTACCTTGGGAAGCCATTCAGTTCTCTATGTTTTCTACTATTTGAGAAGGATACATAATATTTACATGCCCTCCTCAGCTCCTCACCAGTATTAGACCTCTCATCTCACTCAAGTTCAAGTGTAAAAGCCTATACCTACCTTGCCCCATAGAACACCCTGCATCATGACTTGATTTCCCGGACCCAAAACTGCCTGGCTCCATCTGATCCAGCAAAAAACCCTAGATCTACTATACCTAGCCTAAAATACATATCTGATTCAGTCATCTTTACTGAGATTCATAAGGAGAGATTCTTCTCCCGACCTGGTAGGGCTAGCTACCAGGTTAATCTTGGTTTGTGGTTACCCTAGAATTGCTTCAATTCAGCCTGAGGTCAATCTAGGCTCTAACACCCTCTTCCACCCCATGAAATAAATAAGTGACTATGCACAAATCTTTGAACAAATGAAAATGAAAAAATGAAAAATGAAATAAAGGGTGAAATAGGAGAAAGGATTCATGTGCAAAGAGGTGAAGCAAGCAACTCTATCGGGGTACTATCCAGGCTCACTGGCAGTGGAGCAATGTTTTTGTTCCTGAAGTGACTCCATGGGGGTACGTGTAGGCCTACTAGAAGCAGAACAACATTAGAGATGAAAAATAAGACTCTAACAATCTCTTTTATTTGTGCATTTATATAATCCTCATCCCTAATCGAAACAACTCAGTCTGACTTGGCTTGGTATGTGTGTTGTCAATGAAGGGAATGGCAGTGACTATATATATAACTTAATATAAGTGAAGAAGTTGTGAAAGCGATGAACTGAACAATACTTCTGGAAGCATTAGACTTCCTTTTCATGAAATGAGATCCATATAGAGCATTGGAGTTCTACCAGTGAGTCGCCAATGTTGTAGCGGCTACAACCACTCTCCAAAAGTTTTCCTATGCTTTGGTTTTGGAACCTTCCTTCTTATCCATAAGAGATCATCTTGCTCTCTTAAGGCATTCATGCTTCAATTGAGACT
Organism: Pinus taeda; assembly: GCA_000404065.3. Taxonomy (NCBI): domain Eukaryota; kingdom Viridiplantae; phylum Streptophyta; class Pinopsida; order Pinales; family Pinaceae; genus Pinus; species Pinus taeda. The sequence goes on from APFE030322121.1 coordinate 1,495, forward strand.
TATCATTTTAATTTGTGCTTTTGTTGGCTTGCTTCCACACTTAGCTAATATTTCTAACTCATAAGGTGATCTCCCAACATGGTCTCATGGCAGTTCTGGGCTCACCTCCAAAAACTACACAATACATGAAGGCAAGAAGCCTTGATGATGAGAATTTCATAGTTCTCACTGGCAGTCAGCCTTGCTCAGAAACTATGCATTCAAGGAAGGAATCCCAACAATAATCCCATAAAGTATGCAATCCCTTACTGAGCTTAGAAATTGCTTAGTGCACTGAGCCAGAAAGTTGCCCAATTCCCTAGATTTGCGCAAACTTTCCCAGTAGTGTGCATGGAAAGTTTCTTGAAAAAGAAAAAAACAATCCCTAAACATAGGGATCTATTTTAAGTGTCTTGAAGGAGGAACTTTTGCTATTTTTGGAAACTGCCATTAAGTGTCGTTTTTTCCTTAATTTTAGGTATGCGCGTCATAAACCATAATTCACTCAAATATATTTAATCAATTCTTCTAGAGCTCATTTACACATTCGATCTTGGAGATCTATCATTACCGAGGAGATCAAGGAACCTTTGGTGTGGTCGTCATCACTTTTCGAGGTGATATTCACTTTTGTCATGTTTTGCCTCTTTTTGTGTTGCTTTTTTTCGTTTCGCTTGTGTGAGTGTTTTTTTACTTATTTCTCTTCATAGTTTCTCATGTTTCAACTTATTTTAACTTATGGAAGTGTTTTTTTTAAGTTTTTTCTTTCCTTTCACAAGTATCGCATTAGTTTTCCTATTTTTCCCCAATGGCCATCGTTGTGGAAACTCTCCTCACATACTTGATTTTCTTTTTGTTTCATTAGTTTTTGCACTTGATCTACATTGATTTACTCATACTTATTCATTATTTCACTCAACTTCACATCATCATTCACCTTTCCTCATTTTTCACACTTCCATCGAGCATATTTTCACTTGCTTTGGCCAGATCTTGCCTCTCCTAGCTCAACACTATGCAATCCTAAGGCTTAAGCCACAAGCTCGGCCTCTGGAACTGCATAGTGTGTAGTACAGGCTAGATCCAAAAATGCAGTTCCATAGGTCAATATGTCACCTTAGCCACTGAGATTGTGCAATTCATAGTATCTCCCAGCCTCTACCTAGGCTGGGACTACGCATTGTGTAGTCACAAGCCTCAAGCTTCATCCTTGGTTGTTGGGACTTTGTAGTACAAAGTTCCTACAGGAAGCCAGACCCTCTTGCCAATGAAAATTGTGCAATCCTTCCCATCAAATGCCTAATTTTATTCTTGATCATGCCTTGTAAGTAGATTTCCTAAAGACTGATATTTGCTTGCCATGAGTGTCTTTTCTGTCCCACAGGTACCACAGTTGTTGAGAACCTCTCTATAACAATCATTATTACCATGGCACCAAAGAGAGCTACTTCAAAAGAGACCACTGAAAGAAGTATTAGGGAATAAGTTGAGCAAACACCAGTAGAATTTCCAGTGTATGAAGACACTTAGTTGTTTATAGAAAGGGGGTCAACACTAACATGGAAGCAAGTTAATGAAGCTCTTTTAGCAAAGATCCTTGAGGAAAATCTAGAGAATTGACAAGTTTACCTGAGTATCTAGAATTCAAGACTACAAAAGGTTGCATGTATGTATCTAGCCTTCCCATGTGTAGATGTCATCAAATGTACTATCTCACACATTGATGAGAAGACCATGAAATTGAGAACTTCCAGTGGAAAGAAGTTTGCCAACTTTCGGGCATAAGATTATCACAGCATGTATCACTTTCCCGAGCCAGTGAAGTTCATGGACTCATTGTTCTATGTCACCCATAGCTATGTGAACACAAGAGACATTTTCAAAGGCTGGGTGAAAGATTCATCAAAGTTTTGACAGACACCCACCCATGTATACAATACAAAGTCCCTTAGGAAGGCCTACCAACTCTTGGTTATCTTAGCTTGCAAGATCCATGGTCAACAGAGCACAGAAACATTTCCTGAAGGGTGGGCATTCTTATTAAACCAAGTTTTGAATGAGGGGAAGTCATTCAACTGGTCAGATGTGTTGGCTCAACAATTGAGAGCCCATGTAGCAAAGGCCCAGAGTCCTCCGAATGGTGAGAAATCAAGGTTCTACATGTCTACATATTTACTGGATGTAATATGTGTGCAACAATTGTTACCTGGCATGAAATGGAAATAGACACCACGAGAATATATGGTGCATATCTATTACAAGTTCCTTTTGGATTATAGTCATCAAGGAATAATGGCACAACTAACTGACCACTTCATCATCCCACTTTACAAGCTTATCTTTGAAGAAGATCCACCTTGCATATCATGAGGCGAAATGGAGGCAATAACAAACATCACATATTGGTATGCATCACCACGTGGCACCTTCCTTAGAGTGTTAGGCGAAGAGAAGCCTCTACATGTTTTACCAAGGTATGCCACCGACAAGCTTGTCATGTAAGAAGTGTCATATCATCTTGTCACAGGGTTGTCAGCAGATTTACATAGGAAGAAGAAATCACCATGGCCCACTCTTCCTTTACAAATTGGAAAATATGAGATAAAGAACTTGAAAATCGTGGATGCCGAGGGAAAGGAAATAGTTAGGTTTTCATTTGGCACTTGGGAATTTAAGCTGTATTATCCCAATGGTATTTGTAAATATCGATGTGAGAGAGTTTACTTTCCATGGATCGGTAGTGCATTCCATTGGCCAAAGGAGGATCCATGGAGGAATTGCTACAATGTCTCTAGTCTCAATGAGCTAGTTAGTTTAGCAGGGACTTCACAGTCTCCTCCACAGAAAACAAAAATTTCGAAAGAAACGGTAGCAGAAGGCAGCAATCCCATACATGACAAGGGAAAGAGGAAGATTGTCGATAGTCCAAAGGGAGAAAAAAGTTGCAAGATAAAATCAGATCCTATTCTCATGAAATAAAGTTTAGTAGCAGAAGCAAAGAGGAAGCATAGTGGAGGAAGAGAGAAAAACCAGAGTTTGCAGGAACCAGAACTGAAGTTGCAGGAGATAAAGCAAAAACTGAAGGAAGAAAAGGAGTTGAGGAGGAAGGAACAAGAAGAGAAGAGGAAGCAAGAGGAAGAAGAAAGGAAATGCATAGTGACAGAAGAAACAACACTGATACAGGTTGAAGAGCAGGAACAAAACCAACTAGCAATTGAGGAGGAAGGTGAAAAAATGTAGGATCACAAGCTTGCTCAACAAATTGAGCACTTGATTGAAGTAAAAAACATGGATATGCAATAGGAGCCACAAAATGAAGATGTTGATATGATGTCAAGTGCACCATAGGTGACCATTAAGCCTCCAATACCTCCAGTGTTGGCTTGTTGGGGCCCAGACTAGGTTCAGAAGTATTTTAGCCGAACAAATCCTGAAACTACCGGCCCTTTCAGCAACAGTCTGCAGAGTGCAGACTGAGGTCTTACTTGAGGTAGTATGGGAGGGTGCTGGAACTAGGTTTCTGCACCCTAGGGATGTCTTGATGAAGTTTAGGAAGTTCGCAAACCGATCCTGCGCACTCGCACTGCTCCGTGCAGTTGTCTGACGTAGCCCAAATCCTTTAACCTTATGTTGTTATTATTATAGATATGACTAAATTTTGTTGGCCCAATATTCTTGTTTATCATTTAACATTTATAACCAGTGTGTGAAATCATAAACTGTAAAGAGATGCAATGATATAACTGAAACATAAACATATAGATCAGATGCACAGTATTCCAAAATGAACTTATCTTTTATTAACCTTCTGTTCCAATACAATCCAATTCTACCCTGCGCACTCAGTTGCAGGGGTATACACACATAGCTACGGACTCTATCAGGCCTTTGCACACACAACTGTAGAGCCTCTTCCTACTCATACAACTCAAGGCTTGGACTTACAGACTCAGAGCAAATATCGCATTCAAAAACCCATAACACTTCTGATCAATCGTAAAAACTTAGCTGACCTCTACCCTTAGAACCTTGCTCCATTTATACATTCCCATGGTCCGTGGACCATGGGTAAGCTGACCCACTCTATATTAAATTATAATACTTTAAGGTGGACCACCCTAGACTCTCGTGCTTCGCTCCCGCATTTTGCAGTGTCTTACATTAATTTTGACCAAAATTTGGGCTACAGGTGCCAAAAATCCACTATGGGGGGATTCGCTGCCCAACAAGCCCCCAACACAATCAACGTTACTCGTCTTGAGTCACTCGAATAGTGTGGCGATCTTTGCTCGGGAGTCCATCCAGCAACTTCTGCACTTCGCGGACATCTGTCACAGATTCTACCGTTGTATATGTGTCTTGCATCTGGGCCAGCTTCCTCTCCATCATGGAAATGACCATGAATGCTTCCTTGAGGCAGGGTTGGATGTGTGCTTTAAGCCCTGCTTCTTTCTGGCATGCGGTGTCCACCTGTTCTTTTAGAGCCTAGGCCTCCCTCATCTCGGCCAATCACTGTGTAAGGGCAACTGTCTGCGCGGTCCCTTGAATATTGTCATAGGCCTACTACAACTCCCATACTTCTATCTCTAACTGTTGTAGTGTTGGGTCCTCTTGCAGTGAAGTGAGTGTGAAGAGGGACTAGTCCAACAATCCCATATATTCCTGTATAGCATGCTCTAATTCTTTCAACCCTGACTGAATGGCGTAGTGGCACTGCTCTTTGACTTCTGGGGGTATAGAGGGTTGCGCCTTTAGTTGCAACTCTACGATCTGTAAGTTTAGTTCCAACTAAACCTTTGCAGCATCTTCCTGGGTCCTGTGGACTCCAATTGCTAGTTGGTGAATATTTCCCACGGTGGGGAGTGTCGCCACCACAGGAAACTCTGGAATGTTGCTACAAGCCTCCTCCACTACCTGTTTTAACCCCTGGTTCTAGGAAACAAGGTTGGTGTGCTACAGGCTGAGCTGTTGTAAATTGACCTTCTACCTGCTCAAGACTTGGAGAGTGTGGCCCTCCCTGGCGCGAAGCTCAAAAGTTACCCCATCCTGCAGCTAGTATAGGGTTTCTCTGGGAAGGGCGACCAAATTCAATCCCCAACCCCTCATGTCACCTTTGGCTTTTACTAAGATGGTGCCTTCTGGTAACACCAGAGTGTTCTTTGTGTGGGCACGCAACATCTGCTCAGCTTTGGCTGTACCTTCCGCGAGGTGTGGTGTAATCACTCCTAGGGGTCACACCTGTAATGCCTGCAACTGCGCTCTGAGCGCCCCTAACATAGTGGTCTGCTCCATCATCAACTCTTCTAGAGCATCCAATGTGACCTCGTGAACTAGTTTGCCACTATCAAGAAGGGCTCCCTCAGAGGTCTTCATCGTCTTTGTCTTCTTTTGTGTGGTTGGCTTCTACTGGGCGCGCGGCCTCTTGAGTTGGGTCAATATTGTTGTACGTTCCTCTACCTCATCCTCCCCCTATATGTCCTGCTTCGTCGACATATCCTGACCTTCCTCGGTCTCTGCGGTTGTGGGTTCTGCCATCTATGTTGTTACTGCTGCCTCATCCACCTTCCCGTGCGTGGCCGCTTCCTGTTCTTGGCGCTTTCCCTTCCCCATCTTCACGATGCACAGCTTGGTCTCCCTCTTCCGCTATTGTGCTATGATCTTTTCTAGTTCTTCGAAGTTCGAAGCACGCCGCTCCAGAGACCATGCCACCATTACCTCGAACATTGCATCATCCGTTGCAATGAATGGAAGCTTCACCCATGTTCGAGCTAGATCCTTTCGGGCCTGAATATACAAATTATGTATATCCACCTTGAATTCTGCCACGCTTTGCAAACTATTGTGTACCTTCAGGGACAAACGCGACTTTTGGTTGATCCAAGTTCAGATGCTCGCCTCCATGAACATCCAAAACACCTTGATCTCGCGAACCGTTATCATGTCTTTCGTTGCTCAGAGCAAAGTGTACCTTGCGGCTTCGAGCAAGTTCCTCTCAATCGTAGGAAACTGGTTGTCTGCCAATAGCTCCCTAGAAACCAACAGGATGGATAAGAGAAACCATGCATAGTGGAAGGTCTTACCCTGCTCGTGGGCTTCCCTACAATTTATCAAAAATTCATCACAGAGAAACTGCACCCAATTGAACTGTACACCCTCTACACACTGCTCTACCAATTTAATTATAGATGCTCGCACCTCGTCTACATGACATTTCCTCATAAGCTTGCCGGCCAATAGCTAGGTGGCTAAGCACACCCCTATGTCCTTGATGCTCGCTATTACATACCCACACTTCCTCTTCTCCAACTTATATTTGGCCTTCATAGCTTCTACGAGGGTCAAGTCGCTGCTCTTTCATGCTATGGTTGTGGGATTTTTTCCTTTAACGAGCAGTCGAGAAATTTGGTGAATTAAGTCAACCATGATGGGAATCGGCTCCTCTAGCCAGAGTTACCCATCATGTACTAGACATAGTAGCTGCCTAATCACAAAAATCATGACAGATGTGTGGTGGTAGTGGGGTATCCACCGCAGATGTACTAACCCGGCCTTCTCCACACTGCGTAATCATTTCTGTTGCAATAATTTCTCTGAGGCCAGCTGTGGGAAATTCTCATTGTGCATAAGGTCCCAGTCTTCAAACTTTATATTAGGTACCCTTCCCAGCAGTGGACCTTCAAACCTTAGTTCATCTGGAAGAAGTGGGGTCTGGAGTGCACTCTTCATGGCCTCCAGGTCCTTCGGTATCTTGGTTGTCCATTTTGATGGGAGGATGTAGGAGGGTAGCTTTATTGCTGAAGATACTTGGGAAACATTCTCTGCCTCATCGTCCTATGCTTCAATTTGGGTGATCAAGGCTTGCAAATATTCCTCCTCCTCTTTGGTTTCCATGGTAACAACTTTACCCTTCTCTGCCATTGATAATTGACTAAACCGTGGGTTCCGTGGTGATACCCTAACTGGCCCCATTTTCTGCTTGTCTTTCGGTGGTCGTGGCATGCGGGGGGGACTTTGAAACCTCTGGTGCAGCTACCACCTCTCCGGGCTCCTCCTAGGTCTCATGGGGCTCTGGGGTAACTTCTGTGAATCGCAATTTGGTTATGATAGCCATCATCATTTCTACACTGGATTTGGTCAGTCGTGTACTCACGGGTGGCAAGGTAGCCTGGGGCTCAGTGCGTTGTATTGACTCCAATCTTAAACAACCAAGGGTGGCCTTGAGGCTACCCCAAGGGTTTTTATAGTAACGTTTGAATTTGAATTCGACCATTCCCTCCACTTCTTAGTCATTAATACCTTCTTGGTGGCAGATTGTCCCGAATCTAGATCTTAATTCCTGTCTTAATGGCCCGTCGCTTGGTTCTTTCTACCTTAACTCGAACATCTTGTCATGAAAACTGACATCAACGGTCACCTCCCATCTTTCCCGCACAGTAGTGCAGCCCATTGCGCGTGACTGCAACCCCTGTGACATACTGACCCTGCGCGGAACCTCCTTTCCACGCATCTTTCCTACAGACTCGTTTATAGTCCCGCACCCTCTTTTAACTACTTGGAGCAATGAGACTATGCTTTCTACAGATAGTCAGGTGGTCACACCCTTGGTGTGAGGCTTCAATTTTCCTGCTAGCCCAAGCTGCGGGCACCCTTCAAGTACCCTTGCATCTGGTAGTGCGTCGCGTTCTTCTTTGTATGGTATGCTCCCCTGTTTAGTAAGGTGTGGTTGCAACCATGATAGCAAGGTCGCAACTCTTTCTAATGCAGTAGTAGGGACAGCTAAACTTGGTCTCAACATGCTTAGTTTTTCATGGCCCACTTGTGCGGCTTTGGTTTCTAGTTCACTGATTTCCTCATCCAATGTCACTTTTTTCTTCCTCAGCCATGCCCACTCTTCATCACGTTCGTGAAGTTTCAAGCTCCCTTGCCGAATTGCTTCCTGCAATTGCCTAATTCCTTTACCCGGGTCCTTTTGTCGGGTCCCAACTACAGGAGTTGTGATCTTGGCATTCTTTTCTGTCCTCCTGGTTGCATCCCTTCTTGTCAATGTTGGGGTCATTTCCGTGCTCCGATTTTTGCTTCTGGTCCTATAAGCCCATTGAATTACTGGTACGCACAGGTCCCAGTTGGTTCATTTCATCGGGTGAACTCTGTTCATGATTTCGTGTAACCTTTTGAATGCTCCATTGTAGACTGCTTGTGGAGTGCAACGCCTTTGCTGTCGTGTCGGGTTTTGACTTCTAATCCTTAGTCTGGGGAGTGTTTGCACAACATGTGTCTCCACCCATCGACACAGGTGGGCGCACAAACTTCTTCATCCTAGCTTCCTGGCTCGCATTTGATGCTAGGAAATTCCAAACTCTAAGCGTATGTGTCTTCTACAGTCACACTAGTCCCCCATAGTCTTCTGATATGTACTCCACCATCTTGCGGGTGTCACGTGCAATGCCCATTCCAGTGCATCATACCACTGCTGTTCTAGTATTGTACTTTCAAATTTGTATAAGAATTCATCCACTCCTATTATCCCATCATATGTTGGCAGTTCCCTTGCTTCGGTCGTCACACACCGCAGTGATCTAATCATCATGTTACAATTCAGCGTCATCATTTCATGCAACCGATTCTGCCAGTGTTCTATCTCTTCATCTGAATCTGAGGTATAGGAATTGTCACGTTCCCATGATATTCTCCCATCTTTAGTAGGGTTCACCTGATCCTGGTCTTATGCCATTATCTGGTAGATGCAATCCAGCTCATCGTCACTGTCATCGTCGCACACAAGTTTGGTGTAGCGCGCACCTTCGGTTGGATCTAGTGGAACTACTATGCGAAGGGACTTTTTCTCAAATATCATCTTCCACTTCTTCAGGTTGATGACTCCATTCATATCAGTGGCCTAGTCTATTCCTAGCAGCGTGAGGTAAGGGTTGTTGTCATCAACAATTTCTATTACTTCAAAATCTGTCTGCGTACTTGCACCTTCGATGTCCATCGTTACCCCTTGCAATCTACCCATGGGCAAGATCTTTTGTTGGTTTTCCATCTATATTTGAATAGGGGATCACTACAATGCGGGCCTACCCATGCGTTCCCATGTATGCTTTGGTAACACATTCACATCTGAACACAGGTCTAGAATTACCTGATCCATTTCATATTCGCCAATATATGTCATTAATCTCATCTCCCTCCCGTTGCGCAATGTATGCTTTCCTAGTTTCCGGACTATGTGCGGTTCCCCTGACCTTGTGCACCTAGTTATCAGTTCTTGTAATCCTCTAACCACCTTATTATCACGTAGCAATTTCATGCATGTATCTAAAAAGGTAGTAAGCATAGAAGGATCCATTTGTGGCTATGGTTGATCATTACTACCTGAAGTAGAGGCCTCCGCAAAGCTCTTCTTAGCTTCCATAAATGTGTCTCCTTTGCATGTTACAAGTCAAACTCAGGTTCCTTTGTAGGAGCCTTACAAACCCATGTATCTTCCTCGAGTTTCTTCCCCTTATCTTCCCTTTTGGTCGCACCACTTCTGAGCACCATATTCACATTTGGGTCTTCTTCACACGGTTCAGACCTCATCATTTGAATATTTTGCATTAGAGTAGGTTGAAGTACCCCTTTCTCGCACATCTACGCGATCAATGTAGGACAATCTAATACTTCGTGATCAAACTGAGAACAATACAAACAATATAGTCTCATCGATTTGGTACAATCACAAGCATAGTGCCCTGGTCCTCCGTAATTGTAATAGATTAATTGTCATCGGCCCCTTCCCGGCCTCATTCCTCCTCGTGCTTAACCTCGGCCTTGAAATCCAGTGCGCGCCATCCCTGCGGCTGGCTTGAGGCCTCACGTTTCCATCTGCATTCTATATGCTAGGGTCCGCTCCATCATTAATTCATAGTTGCGACAAGTGCATTTGTCATGGCCCACCGATCTACAAAAGTTACAAAAAAACTACTGTAGAGTCTGTGTATACTTCTGCAACAAATGATAGTTGTTCGTCATGTGCTTTCCTCCCACCTGATAAATCGCACACTAGAGCATGAGCGATGCACTTGGCCCTGCTTGTGCCTCTGGTCTCAACGAAATTGGTTCCCCTCCTACACAGTAATTCGTGAATACTGGACAGTGATCCTTATCGTGGCCCTGGCCTTTGCATTTTAAACACCGCACTTCCTCGCGTGCCTCCGATCGCAGTACCTTATCCTACTTCAAGCTCTGCATTTACAAGCCTTGGTTCTACAGTTGCACATGGATCTATTGGACTCCTAATCCCAGACCCTGTATCAGTGTTTCATGCAAACTCATTGCCATTTCCAATGCCTCTGCCTAGGTCGAAAGCTTCTGCTGTGATAGCGCCATCCTCAGGTGTGGTGTCAAAGATGCCACAAACCACGTGCGGTGTTGAGCATCTGTTAGCATCATATTAGCCTCACGGATCATACTCTTTAGTCTCTAATCTAGATCCCAGGGGGTCTAGCCTAGAAGCATTGCGATCTCCTTAAATCTGATGATTGACTGTGTCTCCGATTTCGGTTGGCTATTCTCTATTCAGTGCATTCTGGATCTTCGCTATTCCTGCATTTGGGTGATCATTTGAGTGTTTGATACACCACATCAATGCACGATCCTGTAGGGCACTCACCAATGTGAACTTCTTAATGTTATCATCTATAACCCCTTGTGCTTCCCACACTGCTCTTACCATGAACCAGAACTGATCCGAGTCTTCATTTCCTACTCCTCTAAATACGGGTAGCTTAACCGTGCTTGACATACTAAATTGCTGGTTTGGCAGAGGTGGTGTGGGTGAAGATGGAGGGGAAGGAGGTGATGCGAGTGGTGGTGTAAGTGGAGATGGTAATTGTGGAATGCGCTGCCTTATTAAACTGACCGCACTCCTTAGAGAAACCCGAGCACGCTCCTCCTTGCTCGCTTGCAGAGGTGAAATTAAAGGACTATTTCCTAACCCTTTGACACCTTTGTAGACCTTTCTGCTTCACGTTGTTCCAATCATTAATGTAATCGCATCACCCGTTTTTCACATAACAACATCTTAATCTAGGTATTCAAATATTTGATGTACTTACCTCGCGGTCCCTTGAGAAACCATCTTTCTACTTTGTTGTAGCTTATAATCATGTCTATCGAAAATTTAGTGATAAACCCTCCTATTATCCGGTTGATCCAATGGTCTAAGACCCGCGCAATCTTATCTTTTGATGCCTCTATCTTGCGCACTAACTCCACAGTCCACACTATCGATTGATCAAGCTTATACCTTCCTCGGATGTTGGCTAGCCTCGCGATCCAATCATATAGCTCTGAAGAGAAGGACATGAAGAAAATGTCGTGGATTTCCGTATATGTAGCAATCTAGCCACCTCTTCTCGGATATCTGTGGGGTTCTGTTCTCTTGTGTCATGAACACGTGAAGCTTCTAATCCAACTAATCTTCAATTTCCTTCTTCGTAGGATTCCAGTGTTCTGACATTAGACATCCCTTTAGGCAGATCCCGTCCCGGCAACGGAACCATTTGTTGGCTTGTTGGGACCTAACCCAGGTTCAAAAGTTTTTTAGTCGAACAAATCCTGAAACTACTAGCTCTTTCGGCAACATTCCGCAGAGCACGGACTAAGGTCTCAATCAAGATAGTATGGGAGGGTGCTGGAACTAGGTTTCTGCACCCTAGGGATGTCTTGATGAAGTCTAGGAAGTTTGCGAACCAATCCTACATGCTCACATTGCTCCATGTAGTTGTCTGACCTTCACATAGCCCAAATCCTTTAACATGACAGTGTTATTATTATAGATCTGACTAAACTTTGTGGGCCTAGTATTCTTGTTTATTCATTTAACATTTATAACCAGTGTGTGCAATCATAAACTGTAAAGAGATGCAATGATATAACTGAAACATAAACATACAGATCAGATGCACAATATTCCAAGATCAACCTATCTTTTATTAACCTTTTGTTCCAGTACAATCCAATTCTACCCTGCGCACTCAGCTGCAGGGGTCTACCCACACAGCTGCAGAGCCTCTTCCTACTTCTACAACCCAAGGCTCAGACTTACAGACTTAGAGCGAATATCGCATTCAAAAACCCATAACATTTTAGATCAATCGTAAAAACTTAGCTGACCTCTACCCTTAGAGCCTTGCTCCATTTATACATTCCCATGCTCCACGGACCATGGGTAAGTTGACCCACTCTATATTAAATTACAATATTTTAGGGCAAACCAACCTAGACTCTCATGCTCCGCACCCACATTTCACGGGGTCTTACATTACTTTTGACCAAAATTCAGGCTACAAGCCCCAAAAATCCACTAGGGTGGGATCCGTTGCCCAACATCCAACAGTAGAGCCAACCCCAAGTGAAGAAGGGGATGTTTTTCCCCTCGATGATGATCTGGTGATGGATGTGTACAATCTATCATTTAATGAGTTCCAGAAGAGGATTGTACAAGCATGGAGAAAGAATTTTCAGGATGATCATGCATCACCTGCATTCACTAGAGAAAGGGTGATAGTGGAGGACACCAGGAAGCATCCAAATTCCATTACTGAAGCCAACTTGGCCTTTGCAGAAGAAAAAAGATCAAACATTCAGTATTTGACAACCGATAATGAGAAATTGGCACAAAATTGGCAGGTTTCTAGGTAAGAGGCAGAAAAACTCCACACAATAGCACATAAAGCAGTTTCTACACAAGATTACTTGGAGGAGGTGATAGCAGTGATACTTGTTGAAGTATCAACACTAGGAGAAACCATGCATAAGCTATATGAGGGGTTTGTGATTGTAAATAAATAATTTTTCTATTTGCATGGCCTATAATGGCAGATAAGATATTTTGTCAAAACTATCAAGAATATACAAGTTGTCATCACCTATGTGCAAGAATGGAAAATGTGATACAGAGGAGCACCACTTGACTTAGTGTAGAAAATGAAGCCACAGAAAGAGTTGGATAAAGTGAGAGTTCATATGTTGATTTAGAACAAAAACAACTCATCTCATTTATTAGTAGCACTCAAGTATCATATGTGCAGTTTTTCACTAGTTTGGATATCTTGGTGAAAGCACACCAGATCCCCTTAGTGAGATCACTCACTAAATAAAAACCTAGGAACCAAGTCTGGGAGGAGATCAAAGAGTACTTGGAGCAGCTGAGATAGATTTCCACCAAGGAGGATTTACAGTTAAAAAAATAGAACAGGCAGAATTACATCGGTGGCCCTGTCCAAATTAGAACAAGGTTTCTCATGCTTTAAAAGGAGGTTGAAACTAGTTCCAAATCATTGAACCTAGATTCCATGGAGGCAAGAGTCTTCTTCCATCCAAACACCATAAATGCAGTTTTGGGATGTCATCGCACAATATCGAGCTTGGAACCAATATGTGACCAAGAAGAACCAAGTGGAAGTTTCTGAGCTAGAGTTTCCCCAAACTCAAGCATCATAGTGTTTTGTATTGTTAGGCTGTCAAGTTGTCTCTACCCTATTTTGTCATACAAGGGTACAAGTGTAAATTGTATTATTATTTGTAATTATTTTTTAAGTGAAATTCCAAGTATCAATATTGGAATATGAAGAGTCATGTTGCAATGTAATGAGTCATTTTGTAAAGAAGTTCAAGAGTCATTGGGGTAGTCCAAAGGCCACAAAGGGGAGTTGAAGAGTCACCCCCTCTTGCTATAAATAGAACCTCATAATTGATGCAACAGGCTTTTAAGAGCCAAGATTTTGGCTACGCTTAGGCTTAGAAGGAGCTAGGGAGTATTGTGAAGAGCCTTGGCTCCTCTGTAACATAGATCAAGTATACTTCTTTGGAGGAGCAGGTGTTCTTGATTTTAATGTTCAACTATTGGGGTTAGTGGTTCGTCAATGGTGTATGTATCAATGAAACTTTCACTTATAATAAAATCAGAGCCAACAAACTTTCATGGATAGGTTATTAATATAGTAGGACTATTCTTACTATATTCTCAATATATGTTATTTAACTTACACTTATGCTTTTGAACTATTTTGTTTTCATTTGTATGAATCTTATTGAATGTGTGTTGTATTAATTCATCACTTTAATTTTTGGACTATTACACATCTTAGTTTGTGATGTCATTATGCTCATGTGTTCCTTTCAAGCTACGTACTATTATAGGATTCCAAGGGTCACACTTCCTTTTCCCTTCATGTGTTGCAACCTTCATGTATCATGCTTGGCTCTCTGCAAGGTCACACACTTGCTCTCACCCAAAGTTGCCATAATTCACTCTTCGCATTTGCGCAATCAAGGTATAACATTACCACCCATTGTTGGGACTCCTACTCTAAACAGTGTGAGGTATGGTTGGAACTTCATATTAGGGATATCCATTGAATGTTCGCAGGTCCAACACCGTCGACAATTGCCTACCAAAAGAATATTGGGATTCACAGATCCTATCTCAGATTGGTAATAAGCTTGGGAAGTTTGTAATGTTTTCTAACATCACAAGGGTTAGAAGATATACCTCATATGTAAGACTATGTGTCTACAAGGACCTTACCAAGCCCTTACTAGCTATTATTCATTTAAGTTCTGAGGACATGATCTGGGATCAACTCATTGACTACGAGTAGATGTTGTTTAGGTGTAGGCACCATCATGCCTACATACATATCCTCAAATATTTTCCGGATAAACCATATTCATAAAATAAAATCATTTCATCATTAGCACAACCCTCCTCTAAATATGGGCTCACTACAGTCTCAAGGTAGAAAGAGGAATACTTCAAAGAAAGGTGAGAACACAGTTCCTCAAGGAAACCAAAGCATAAACAAGTTCACCATTTTACAAAATGCAGAAGAGGAAACAAGTCTAGACCTAGAAAGCTCAGCCATATGACACTACTAAGCCCCAACCCTATAAACATGATCAAGCCAACAAGCTCTTAGATCAAGCATTGCAAGCACAGATCTCATAATAAGAGCACAAGATCCATAATGAAGAGCTCTTGTCACCCATGGAAGAAGAAGAACAACCAGATCCAAAGCTAAGAGACATGAATCTACAACAAATAGTTGAAGAGTGAGTTAGCAAAGACCTTGCAACTATCTTGGATGTTCATCCAAGTCATAGCCATAGAAAACCTTTGACATCAAGATATGTTCCTCCAAAAGTAAAATGCAATAGTTACACTCATATCCCCCAATTCTTCTTTATCATTGTAAGGTATCAAAAGAAATGCCCCTCAAAATCTCTCCCTATCTAATAGAGAACCAAATAAAAAATGTCATAAGTCCAATATTCAACTCTTGTAAGACCATGGGGAATTCCTAGTAAACTTTGGAAGAGTCACTCCCATGACCTCCCTTTTGCCTCTCATCTCTAAATCCTTGTGATGAAGATCAAATCCTAGAATGTAAGAGGACTGAACGACAAGTCTAAACATCGTATATTGAAAAATCAGATCTCCTCAGACAAGCTTGACATTCTTCTAATTTAAGAAACGAAATGCACTTGCTAGCATATCACCAACGTATTAAAAACCTTCTATAGAAATTGTAAATTCATTGTTCAATGTGCCAGGGGTGTCTCCCGAGGTCTAGAAATGATGTGGAATCCATTTACCATCTCTCTTAAAGATTCATTTTGGATCCCTAGGATTTTATCAGCCCATAGTTTCATCTCAATTTGACATGATCTCTAATGTGTATGGTTTGAATCTTGATCAAGACAAAGAAGCCTTCCTCTCAAATATCTCCAAGACCGCCCATCTAGTTCACCCTAATCCATGGATCCTAGATGGGGATTTTAATTTGATCTGATATTTTCTTGAAAATAAAGGGGGCAAATAAAGTTGGATAAGGAGGCCATTGTCTTCAACTCATTTATAGACAAAAAAATGGGTGGATATTCAATCTTCCAATAGGGTGTACGCTTGGAACAACAAGAGAGTAGGCTCATATCAGTTAGCATCAAGAATTCATCGCTTCCTCATTTCTAAACCATTCTTTGCATCAATAATTCACTTAGAAGCCTCCATCCTCCAAAGATTTTGATTTGATCATTGACCCATTATGCTTCAGCTGGAATGGTCTTCTCTGCTGCGCAAAAAGTATTTCAGATTTGAAGCCTTTTGGCTTCATCACCTAGACTTCCTCTCCAAGATAGAGAGCTAGTGGGGAGAATCAATTGTCATCTCTAGCCGAGTAACATATCACTTTCAACAAAGATTAATGTTCATCCAGCAAAAATTCAAATATTGGAACATTGTGGATTTTGGAAACATCCTTAAAGAGAAACAAAAATAGGAGGAAGATATGAAAATCATCTAGCAATCCATAATTATTGAAGGAATATCAAAATTCTTGCAGGAAAAAGAGGTTTCTATATAAATCCAACAGAAGGAATGATTAGCTCAAGAAGAAATCCTATACAAGCAGAAATCTATGGTGAAATGGCTCAAAGAAGGAAAGCGCAACACCAATTTGTTTCATAAATCCATGCTCAACTATAGGAATCAAAATCACATCACTCACATATGTGACCAAAACAAATAGCTTGTGGAAGATCACAAGGCCATGGAATAGGTACTCTCCCCGCATTTGAACTCCCTCCTCACTGAGCTGGTTCCTGAAAGGCAAGAGGTGATTCGAAAGATCACTCAACACATTCCAAAACTAATCACTAAGGAATAGAATACCTTGCTTCTAAAATTCATGACCTTTCAAGAGGTGGAGGAAGTAGTGAATGAATATGCCAAGAAGCAAGGCTCTAAGGCTAGATGGCTTCATGAAAAAAAATTTTCAAGCATGTTGGGAAATATTAGGAAGGGATGTCTAGCAAGTAGTGGAAGACTTAAGATGATAAACCTCTCTTCTCTTTGCCTTTGATGTTGCATCCCTCACTCTTATTCCAAAAGTAACGATAGCCTCCTCCCCTATTTACTTTTTTCCCATAACTCTTTGCAACGTCATCTACAAAATAATTTCCAAGACAATTTCCAAACGAATCAAGCCCCTTCTTCCTAACCTCATCTCACTAGAGAAAACAAGTTATGTCGAGTTTCGACAGATACTAGATAACATTATCTTGGAATAAGAACATTTCCACTCTATTCGCTCCTCGAAGCACCCTAGAATGATAATTAAACTTGACATGTCCAAGGCCTTTGACAAGGTAAGCTGGAAATTCATTTACCATGTTCTTCATGCCTATGGATTTCATGATCAATGGATATCTTGGATTATAGATCTCATTTCGAAATCTTTTTTCTCAATTCTTGTCAATGGCTCCCACTCCCGCACTTTCACCTCCTCTAGAAGTATGAGATAAGGAGATCCCATATCACCCTACATCTTCCTCCATGTGGTAGAAGGGCTAAGTTAATCCATAAGGCACACACTCTCAAACAACCACCTCCAAGGTCTTTTGATTGGCTCTCTTGATCATCACTTAGATCATCAACAATTTGTGGATGACACCCTTTTAATGGGTAAGCCTTCCATCCAAGAAGCTTGATAATTAAAAACCATCCTTGATACCTTCATTGTAGCCTCTCGAACTGAAGTCAGTATGGAAAAATTGCAAATCTTATTCTCCAACACCCTAACAACCATTCAAATGCACATATCCCACCTTCTCAGTTTCAAGTGGATTTCCCTTCCATCCAAATATCTCGATGCCCACTCACCTCCAATCCACTTTGTTATATAGTCTAGGAATATCTCTTTCTAAATTTTGAAACAAAGCTATCGAGCTAGACCTTTAAAGATCCAACTTTTTGCTAGGTAGTTCACCCTTTTTAAATCAATCTTACAATCATTTCACGAAATTTATCGTCTTAAAAATTCACAACTTTTAGCATTCTTTCCTATCAGGGGGAGAAAATTTGGAGAATAAATGGGCCATAGTTGCTTGGGATAAATTATGCCTCCCTAAATTAGCAAGTGGGTTGGGCCCTGTACGTGAAAACTTGCTGGTGGTGGCTAAAGTTTCCTTCCTCACTATGAAGAAAAATGTAGACCAATAAGTATACCCCATGACTCTCTCCCTCCCAACTTGTTTGATTATCA
Source organism: Pinus taeda (assembly GCA_000404065.3). NCBI lineage: Eukaryota > Viridiplantae > Streptophyta > Pinopsida > Pinales > Pinaceae > Pinus > Pinus taeda. Next base: position 19,563 of record APFE030322121.1, read on the forward strand.
GAAGGCCCCTAGGGCTCACATATATGGAACGCAACTTGGAACACCAAATCTCTCATCTAGGACCACGGATTTTGGGAAATTATAAATGGAGAAACTGTTATGTTCTAGGATGATTATTGGAATAAATGGCCAAAATTGTCCTCTCCCCCCAATTCCTTTCCAATCAGAACTAACTTTCAACACAAAATTATTTCTACAATGGCATAATATTGGGAAGTTTTAGTTTCTATCTCATGGTAGCATACCTAGAAAATTCAGTCTCCATATTATGCTAGTGACCATAGAGTTGAACTAAAACTCCTCCATTAAGTCCTCACCTATAGATTTATCCCTATACATGAAGAACCATATGTTTTGAGATGGGAATATAGACCTTTTAACATCAATAATATTAAAGGAGCTTGCAAAATATTAGTTCCTATACTGCAAGATGTTATGAACCCTATATGGAAGCACCTTTGGCACCTCTGACATTGGACCAAGATATCATTCTTTATCTAGCTCCTTCTTAAGGGAAAAACTCTAACTTGGGATAAGTTGCAAAAGCAAGGCTTCAGAGGCCCCTCCATATTCATGTTGTGCCAATCCCATTCAAAAGACGCAAATCATCTCCTCCTCTGTTATCCTTTTTCGAGAGAGGTTTTGGATCAACTTTATTTTGTTGGAAAACCAAACATTCCACCACAAACTTTTGAATATCCAATTTAAGGCCATCCCAAAAAAAATCCTTCTTAACCCTGTGGTAGGTTTTTAGAAATCCTAAGTGCCCTCCTAAGGGAGAGGTGTGCAATTCCCTAAGAATCTCTTGTTTGAGTTGGGAATTCTTACATAGGTATACCCAATCCTTGTACCATAACGAATCATTTTTCCAGATAAATGTATCAGATGTATTGAGATCTTGTTGTACTTTTTGAATGAGTGCCCACACTTCCTCATCATTCTTTCATTCATCCCTTGCTTCGTTTATCCAATCTAGTTGGATAATAGAAATGGCGCAAAGAAATGCTTCCACATCCTCATCCTTTCTTGAGAGTGCATATGCCACAACATTTTGCTTCCCTTTTTTGTAGATGATTTCAAAGTCATAACCCAACATCTTTGTGACCCATTTTTGCTGCTCTTCTAAAGGCAATCTTTGTTTTAAAAAGTATTTAAGACTATCATGATCTATTTTTACCTTGATGTGTCTTCCCATTAGGTAGGGTCACCATTTCTTAAGTGCATGTAGTATTGTCAACATGTCCTTCTCATAAATAGCTTTGTGTAAATACTTTCCCTTGATTGGATGACTTTCAAAAGAAATGGGTCTTTCTTCTTGCATTAAAACATCACCAATTCCATTTCCTGAGGCATCACATTCCATAATAAAGCTTTTTGTGAAGTTTGGTGTAGCTAAGACTCGTGCTAGGCACATTTCCTCTTTAAGATGTTCAAAGGCCTTCATTGCTTCTGGAGTCCATGAAAATGCAGCTTCCTTCAATAATGTTGTTAGAGGTGCTGCTATTCTCCCATAATTCTTAATAAACTTGTGATAATACCCTATCAACCCAAGAAATCCTCGTAGATGCTTTATGGATGTGGGGATTTTCCATTCCTTAATGGTTTTAATTTTGCTAGGGTCTACCTTAACACCTTCATGAGATATCATATGACCCAGATATTCCACCTCTTGTACTCCAAAGAAACATTTGGATATTTTTGCATATAATTGTTTCTCCTCCAATAGTTTGAGCACCATGTCAATATGTTGGACATGATCCTTCCAAGACTTGTTGTAGATTAGTATATCATCAAAAAATACTAACACAAAGTTTCTATGGAAGGGCTTGAAAATGGAATTCATTAAACCTTGAAATGTAGAAGGTGCACTAGTAAGGTCAAAAGGCATGACCAAAAATTCATAATGACCCTCATGAGTTCTAAATGTTGTTTTTGGAATGTCTTCAATCTTCATTTTGATTCGATGATATCCTGAACGAAGATCTAACTTGGTGAAGTAAATTTATCCATGCAATTCATCCAATAATTCATCAATGACAGGAATGGGAAATTTATCTTTAATAGTGAGCTTGTTGAGCTCCCTATAATTTGGACACATGTGCCATGATCCATCCTTCTTGTGAACTAATACTACTTGAGTAGAGAAAGAACTTTGACAAGGTTGAATTATACTGGCCTCTAGCATTTCTACAACCATACATTCAATTTCACACTTTTTGGCATAGGGATACCTGCACAACCTGATGTTTGGAGGACAATTCCTAGAATCAAATGAATAGCATTATCATGATCACGAATAGGTGGGAGAAATTTGGGAGTCTCAAATACCTTGGAATGATTGTCCAAGACTTTTTGGATATCTTGAGAAATAGATGATTTTGATGTGGGAACCCCTAGCAAACATAATTATGCAATTACACCTCATTGTTCCTTCTTTAAGCTTTGTCATATAGTTAGAGCTAATTATCTTCCCCGATTTCCCTGCAATACCCCTTAATTCAACTTCCTTTCCTTCCACTGAAAATTTCATGAAAAGTTCTTTAAAATTAAAAAGCTATTATACCCAAGGATTGTAGCCATTGGACTCCTCGTATAACATCAACACCACCCATTGGAATGGAAAGAATTGGGTTATCCAATGCATATTCTCCCATGGATAACTTGATATTATGGCACTTTCTAGAGCAATTTATGGTTCCTCCACTTGCAACCATCACTTGAAACTCTGGTGCTGGATATAGGAAGCAATTCAATTCCTTTGCTATCTTACAATGAATAAAATTAAGGTACTTCCTGATCAGTCAATCACTATTACCTTTTTCTTCTTGATATATCCTTTCTAAATCGTGATGGTTTGAGACGTGGTAATTCGCATCAATGCATTAAGCAAGATAGGTCGGATCTCATTTTCTTCTTCTTATCTAGCTAGGGTTTTTGTTCCTAGAGTATACCTCTTCTTTTTGACCATCTTGTCCTTTTCGTTCCTCCTCTTCACAATCTATGAAGAATAATTTCTTCTAGCACACTTATGACCTTTAGTGTATTTGCTATCACAACTGTAACAAAGCCCTTTTGCTCTTTTTTCTTCCAACTATTGTGGTGTCAACCTTGTAGGTTGTGGAAGGCTAGGGGTAGAAACACTTCCATCTTTATAGTTGTGAGTGGTAGGCTTCCTGGTTGACATCATTTTGCTTTCCATTTTTCTTTCTAATGTGAATGCCTTCTCCAATGAATCAGGTTCCCAAAGGTGAACCTCATGTTGGATACTATCCTTTAAAGTCCTTATGAACACATCAATCCTATGCTCCTCTAGAATATATTTTACCCTTATGTTCAATTTTTGGAAGTCCTTAATGTGCTCCATTATTGAACCCTTTTGTTTGAGATTTATCAATTGGCTAAAAAAAGTGTTGCTTTTTGTATCCTCATAATGTGCTATCATTTCTTCCGTAAAAATTTCCTAAGTGACAATTTGTTTATGAGAGCAAAGTCATCGATACCATACAAACTTATTTGGTTCCAAATATAAAGTTGCAATATGTACCTTTTGTGTGTTTTGCACATTATGGAGATCAAAAAATTGCTCCATCTATAGTATCCATGTTCCGATATCCTTGCCATCAAACTTCCTCATATCAATTTTTGGAACATGGTGGGCATTCACTCCAACATTAGAGTCTATGAAATCATGATTAACATTTCTTTTGTTCTCATCATGAGTTTCCTTTACTACCCTTTCACCATTAGTGACCATTTCTTGTAGCAACTTATTCAAATTTATCTTCAATTCTTCCATCTTATCGTCCATGCCATTCATCTTAACGTCCATACCACTCATCTTAGCTTCCATCTTAGCGTCCATGCCATCCATCTTAGCTTCCACGCCGTCCATCTTAGTTTCCACACTGTCCATCTTAGCTTCCAAGTCATTCATCTTAGCTTCTACGCCTTTCTTTAAACCATCCATCTTAGCTTCTTTGTCTTTCTTTAAACCATCCATCTTACTTTTTGTTACCTTTTGTGCGAGTGAAATTTGTTGCACTTGGTTTCGTAATATTGATATATCATATTGCATTTCTTCCTCTTCTTCATGAGTCATGCTAGAGCTTTCAGGTTGCTTACTAGGTGTTTCCATTTTCTTTCTTTGGGGCATCAATTACCGATAATAATGCTTCACTATGCCCTTTGAATTCCTTCAAACTAATTTTTCAAACTAAGCTTATGCAAAAATTTAAAAAATACACACCTTTTTTCACTTGTATGAGCTCGATATTGAATCTAATGTACCTCTGTAATTTTGGATCTCCCAGTTCTGAAATTGTGACATGTAGTAGCCCTCTGCGTTCTCTTTCGAATGCCACCAGTCTGATCAAAATTGGATTCTCCAAGGAAGATTTATGTCAAATCTCCCACGATGACTTGATTATAGACTAGCTCAGTAGAGCGAACTTGTATGATGTACCCCGTGTCACTGTTTCGACCTTAGTACCTAAAACTGATACACAGAATTCTAGAGGTCGTCCTCTTTCTGAAACTTCTTACGCGATTACAATCTGATTCTCAAAACAAATGTTATGACAATATTACCCAGGTAACCTATTTGGAATGTAATTAGGAAGTCTGCAAAAATGCCAACTTCCTCAGATCATATCTCTGCAAATATAGCGAGAAAAGCTCTGAAATTTGGATTCGAAGTTCAAAACTATTTCGGCCCAAATGGGTTTTTCTTTTAGCTTCTGAAATGTCACCGAAAAAAAAGTTATAGCGAAAATGGCACAATGACCTGTTTGGAGCAGTGAAACCCTAGAATCCAAAGCTCTGATACCAAATGTTATGAAACCAACTCATAAAAGGATAGAAAAGATAGATCAATGCCTTAGAAATAAGCCCCTTCAAGGGGACAACTTCCTTTACATTACACAAATGAAAAATTCTTAGCTGATTCAAATGACAAAACCTCATTTCTATATATAGGAGTCTACGGGGTCACAATATAACCAAGCCGACCTAACAATAATAATATAAGGGCACAAAAATAACAATAGAGGGATTCTATGGGGCACAATAACAACAATAGAGGGATTCTATGGGGCATAATAATAACAATATGGGGGCAATAAGGGCACAATAATAACAATATGGGGGTAATAGGAACACAATAATAACAATAAGGGATACAACGACAATAGTAATGGGTTGATCACTAATATTATATAGACCTAACATATGATTTTGGTACATAAGTCAATACCAAAATCAAGAGTGTTAAGTCATTTACATTCCTTTTGCATAGTGATTCATTGCAAGTTTTAGAATTCTCATGAATGGATTAAGCATTTTATCTTCGGGACTACATGAGGAATAGCAGGGATGAAACATAGGACCCTTCAGGAGCATTGGAACCTTTACTAATTCTTGTAATATTTTGGATAGGCCTTTCAATGGACTTTATTGTGCAACAAACAAAAGTATAAATAAATTAGTCATAATGATTTTGTTGATTTCCTTTCCAAATAAGCTCTTTTTTATGACTAATTGAAACCCTTCAAGGCCTCAAAAATTATAGAGCCTTTATGGACAAGGTTTGTAAGCTACATGGCATACGTAATTCAAGTGTGTTTCTTTTTCTTTTTTTTGGTAGAAGAAATCGCACCTAGCGCAGCTCACAGACATACATAGTCATGTCTAGGATTCGATCACGAGACTTGTGGAAACCAAACCTCCACACATAGTAATTAAACCACAACTTCGAGACTATATGTAGTTTAAGAGTGTTATATCATAATCTTACATTCACCAATAACCACTATTAAAAATTATTTAAAATATAATGTACTCACTTGAAAATGAGTAAAACATAATGCATGTAGATTTCAAATAACGAAATTTATCCTTTGATAATACAATGTAGTAGGTTGGCTATGCAAGATTTCCAATAGTGACTTTGCCCCATTGCACAATATAGTATGTTGGATCTCATTTCCAAATTCAACCTCAAGTGATGAAATGTGAAGAGGTGAAATTAACCTTAAACTCGAGTGATGACATGCGAAGAGAACAGAAAGTAACCTCTCTGGTTTAAGATTTAGTTTAAGATTTATAAGGAAGAAACCAATATAAAGTTTATAATATAATGTACTCACTTGAAAATGAACAAAACATAACCTATGTAGATTTCAAATAACGAGATTTATTCTTTGATAATACAATGTACTAGGTTAGCTATTCAAGATGTCTGATAGTGAGCCCCATTGCACAATATAGTATGTTGGATCTCATGTTCCAAATTCAAGCTAAAGTGATCAAATGTAAAGAGGCGAAATTAACCTCAAACTTGAGTGATGACATGCTAGCAGAAGTGAAAGTAACCTTTTTAATTTAAGATTTATAAGGAAGAAACCAATATAAAGTTTATATTATAAGTTGGTTTTTTTATAGGAAATTATATATATATATATATATATATAAATAATATAATAATAATAATAAAAGTTAATATAAATGTAATATAAAATGATTTATTAATATAATTTATGTGAATTTCTTACTAGGTTATTCATTAAATAATAAAAATAATATATAATATGTAAAGATAATTAAGCTTAAGCAAATATATTAATAGCTTGAGATCTTTTACATGTGAAAGTTTATTGTTTTATAGATTATTAGCTAGTCATTCCAGGGGATATTTTTTTGAATAATAATAATAAATCAGCCTACACCTTCCAATCACAACTAAAAATAATTATTCTTATTACTTGTTTAAGAATCGAATTATAATTTTCTAGCCTTTTAAGATAAAAACCATGAAAATATGATTAATATTTACCATTACAATCCATATACATATCCATTGCAAACACAATTCTGTTACTTCCTTTCGATACAAATAAATATCCATTGCAAACACAATTCTGGTACTTCATGCAAAAGGCCCCAAAAAAACACATTAATGCAAATAAATTATCGAAATAGAGTTATTATTTTGTTTCTCTAGAGTTGTTCATCTGCATATCAATCTTTAGCATTTCTTTGTTTTCTTCCTGCGAATTTCACTCTGTTTCTTTCTCCTCCGTTATGCCAATGAAGAGTGATCGACTTCTCGACCTTCCAGTATCTTATTGGCAACTGTTGTTTTACTGTCCGCGTGGCTGTCGCTTCCGGACGGTTCAATACAAAAGGATAATACACAGAGAATATGATAATATATTATGGACAACAAGAATACCATAGATTAATTATTACCTTTGTGCTGATCCTACTTCGGCCACAGTTGACTTGTGCTGTAAGATCTTGATTCCTGGCAATCACAGTGACAAAGGCTTCTTGAAGCAGCGCCTCATTGGCTATGTGGAGACCAATTCCACTGGACCTTCCAGTGATAAGTATGTGCTTTTTTCTGAGACTCCCAGTTCTAACATTGGGCTTCCATAAAATCCCAACATAAAATAACAACGCCAGGAAGACTGCACCCAAGGAAACCGCGCCTTCTGCCAATCGATCCATTACCAGTCAATTCAGAACACCAGGCATCTTGTTCCGAGGTCCATTTTCTGCTTATTATTATGGATTCTTGGAAGGTTACTTGCTGGAGATAGTAGTTGAGTTTTCAATGAAGTGTAAATCAAAATAGTCGCTGGAGAAGTGGTATTACTAATAGCCCATTGAATAGCAATAAAGACTTCAAACGAGTTTGTTGTGAGAACTTACGTGTCGAACTGAACACTGCAATGGATATTTGTTGAGAGAACTAATGTGTTGAACTGAACAGTGTAATGGACGTTGTGAGAAGTTAATGAGGTTAGCTGGACACTATCGGTCCCAAAAGCAATCGATTCGAGAGGAGTCAGTGACATCAGTAAAAGTGTTAATAAATGAATTTATTATGACATTTTGATGGATAGTTAAAGTGTTAATAAATGAATTGATTATGACATTTTGATGGATAGTTATGATACTTAGCATGGGTTAGAATTAAAAAATGAAAAAATGACATAGTAGGTTTTTTTCTTTTTTTTCCTTCCAAATCTTATATCCTCTAAATTGTTTCAGCTTTATCTTTTTGTTGTGGGTTTCAAATTTCAAATTTATCATTTGTTGATATAGTCATTCCATTGTTCCAAGTTGTCAGGGTGTATGTGGACTCCTACCACATGTCATTTATGTTGTGTGCTTTCCATTATCAATAATTTGTTGCAACATAAATCCATAATAAAAATTTATCTGTTGAAGACTCTAATACATGAAAATATCATTAAAATTTAATGTTTTAATTATCCATGTTGTCTTCAATATTCATTTCTACAACTTCTATGCTGACTCTATCAAAACATGGTGTTCTTCAACTTCTATGCTGACTCTATCAAAACATGGTGTTGCAAAAACTTGATTTTTATCCATAATCATCTTGTTTACTTGCACACTTGAAATCAATGTTAGGATTAAAAATATTTGTAGAACCACATCGATTTTGTCTCTCATTGGTTTTCATTGTCAAGTAGGCTTCTCTCATCAAATAACAACATGTGGATATGATGTTTTTGTTGCATCATCTGCAACCATTCATCTTTGGCTAGTTGTTCTTGATTAAACTTAACATCAACAAATTTCATTATTGGATTCACCATAACATTGGCTGCTTCAATGGAAGCTTCATTGTCATCAACAAGCTTTGTCGTTGGATTCACCAAATCTTCATCCACTTGTCATTGTGTACAGTAGGGCTCACAAACATCTACATGTCCCTTCTTTGTTGCCTCTGTAAATTCTTCACAACCATCATCTCAACCATCCTTGTGGTTGAGCATAATGAGATTCACCAAACTCTTCATCTTCAACTTGATTACTCCCCCTTACACAAAAAATCTTCTCAAGGGTGTCTCAAGTCTCTTTGGTTGTCTTTGCATTTGCAACCAAGGGAGAATGCTATCATCACATTATTTTGCCTTTTCATTTTAGATCTTTCAAAAATGCTTCAAATATATATTGTTGTTGCTTCTTTTCCCATTTGTTGAGCACTCACTGACTTTGGCTCAACAAGCAAATCTACCCTACAATAAAAATGCTTTTGTAGTGGCTTTTTTGCTCAACATAAAAACAAATCTACAAATTCTTTACAAAGGAAATGTTTTTCCAAATTCTTTCCCAAATCCATTTCAAAAAAATGTTACAATGCCCCCAACTGATCTGAAGATTAGTTTGTTTAATAAACCCTCTTAAAAAAAATGAATTTATTTTTAATGAAATTATTAACTTTTTGAAAAGAACCTTCAAATATAAGTAATTGGTTTTTTTTAACAAACGCTTTCAAAAATCACATAAGCCTCTGGAAACATTTGAATTCACCAAAACGGACCTCAAATAAACTTTAATAAAATATGAAACCCTTCGTATCATAAAAATGGAAACCATTTTGAATAAATGAGGACCCCTTTGAAAATAATACTTCCTCCCTTTAAAATGAGGAACCCCTTAAAAAAAAACTTACAATATGATGGGCAAAGATCTTTAAAGTACGACAGTACTGTAAGAAGACCATTTATAAAGATGTATGTGTGTATGTGGGTTTTTCAGAGTGCCGACTTGCGTCTCCCGTAACACAAAGCGTTAACACATTTTTTTTTAATTGAACTCAATAATTTGTTTTGCCTTCGCTTTCACTGGGTTAGCCATAGTTTGCTTTTTCGTTCTTTTTCCTAAAGCTGGTGATTTCTGTGCGTTCACAAATAAATTTAAAATGTTGCTCTCATTGGAGTTTAATTTGTGAAATAAAGAAGTTTTTCTCAATATTCAAAATGAGTTAAATAGGAGACTTAGCTTGTCCTTTGGGTGTTTTTTTGGGGAAGAGAAGGGAATTTCTCTATAGATTTCTTTGCATGCTCGATGGGTACATGGTTGCTAAACATGGAAGTGGGGATGTTTTTATCTTTTGGAGTTATAGTGAGCTTGTAAAAATGCTTAGGAAGTTCTCCTATAAGACCTTGAGTGGATTTGAGTCTAGAGTCCATTCTTTTATCCATCTCTTTTATTTGTGGTGAAGGTTCTTTGACAAATTCTTTCAAAACTAAAACTGAAAAATTCATATCATTCAAGTTCTTATTTACATTATTTACAACAACTTGTATAGTATCAAAGCATTCCTTTTTCTAAGTGGTTTTTTCCATATTCATTTCAAGCGCTTTAATTGCAGAGTCTATCCAGTTGATTTGTTCACTCGCTCTCTGTATCCTTCCATCTATCCCTAGGGCCGAGTCATCTTTTGACATTAAAGGAATGGCTTTGGCAACGTTTGTTGCTTCTCCTAGCACAATTCCCTTGAATGGAGGGAAAGTATTGTTGGTTTCTAGTTTGCTTCCATAGCAGGTTGTCCAAGAATGTTTCTATGTAGATGATGATTCTGCATCTGCCATTTGTACTTATGTTTGGTCTCCTAATTTTGCCCAGGTATAAAAGAAGATCCATGAGTTTGTGTTGTCCATAAAGGTTTTCCATTGTAGGGAAAGTGTATTTTTCTCTTGAGCAGTTGTATTAAGACCAAATTCTTAGGCCTCAGGGTGAGCGTGCAAATCTCAATTTAGCATAATTTTCATTTATTTGGCATGAATTCTATTCTTTTGGCATCCATCCATAAGAGAGAAAATTTATAGGATGAGAAGGGGACAAACATCAGACAATCGTACTGAGATTCTGAGATATGGATTAAATCACACCAAAAAAAAAAGTACTAAGATTCCGAGATGTGAATCAAATCACACCAAAAGTCGAAGAAGTGCTGGAGCCTTGAAAATTGGATTTTTTTACAAAGTAGAGATTATTCCAAATCCTATGGAAAAGACATTTACAATATGGAGATTTTTTGTCATAAAATCCCATGAAAATTGGTCACTATCAAATTCAAGTGACAAGACATTACTGTACATTATGGATGCTTTTCAGGAGGAGCCCACGAGAACCCTTGGAGTCTTTTAAGTTAAGTTCCCAATGGATTTGTACCACGGAATCGGTCATTATTATGATGGTATGCTCCACTAGTCTCCCATGCTTTTATATAAATCCTTCGGACAATGATTGGTTTCCAGAGGATAATCTGATGGTTTACTTTGGTAAAGACTAACCAATGATGATGTCCTCTCATGAAGCAGTCTAATATGTGATCATCAAAAAAATTCTTTTGATCAGAAAAGAAAGATCAGAAAAAATTTGAAGAAAAGACAAAAACAACCGACTAGAAATATCCCTGAGAAAACAAGAAAACATCCCAAGAAAGTGTATTACAGGACCATGCCCAACGCACATTATTTTGCACCACAGGATATTCACCTCAAATTGCAGACGCATCAAATGATCACTAGTTGGCTATGTGGAGAAAGCGGGCATACAACAAATAAGTTTCCTAAGGGAAAAGAATCCAGAGCAAACAAAGGCAGGAAGTCCACAAAAATTCCTCAAAAGAACTCAGAGATAGGTAAGAAGAACACTAGTTCAATTCAAATAGGAAGTACATTTGATGAAACAAGACTGTTGTAGTTCACCAGAATCAATTGAGTCTTGCAATTTAGACCCATATTATTGTGATGAACATATAAACATGCATATACAATAGTATGATTGCACAGATACTGACGAATGTCATTGCAACCTCTCTGAAACTAAATCAAACTTTGATTCTGAAGAACAAGATGAAAAAACTACACCTTAAGAAAAGGTGTGTATGGAACATACCATATATGATGATGAATCTAAAGTACTGTCAAGCATCAAGATGCTTGCAAAAGGAGAACTAAAACAAAAACTCCTAGAAACATTCCTACAAACCATGCACAGAGGCACTAATAGTTCTTCAAAAGGTACCATCTCTAAAGCTTTTTTTGTGGATGCCTCTTATGAAAAGAATACAAAGTCTTTTCAAAGAAACCAACAACATACAAAGCCCAAATCCTTGACCATAGGGGAGGTCAACCATGAAATTCATCATCTAAAGAAAGAAATTGTTGAGCTCAAAACAAAAATAGAGAAAATAGAAAAAGCAAAAGAAACAGAGCAAGGAGATTATCGGATAAATCCCAATGTAGAGATTTACGAAGGGAAATAGCATGAGAATTTGGGATTTGAGAATATGAAAATAATGACCATACAGTATCAACAACATCATGTGTTGTTAAAAATAGATATCCAAGGAGGAATCTTCACAATGAGAACATTAATAGACTCAGGAGCAGATACTAATGTTTTGAATAAAAAGCTAATCCCTACAAATTTTTGGACAGTTACACACAGGCAAGTTGCTGCAGTAGGAACACAAGAATTCAAGTATGAAGTTCCTATAGCCACAATCTGTTTCTCAAATTACTGTATGAATGTAAAATTTGTAGTTGGAAATATTCCCATAGATTGTATCCTAGGAAGTTTTCCTAGCTGCTATTGAGCCACATTGGTCAACCAAATTACCAGATGGTAAGGCTGGTTATTTCATATCCATCCCCAATAATAAAGGATTTTTGTAGACTATTACTCTGCCATTTATCTCAATGCCCAAGATCTCTACAATGGTCCAAACCATGCAAGAAGTAAGTCTAACAACACAAAAGATAGAAGAAATGAAAGATTTCAAAAATTCTTTAAGGATAAAAGAAAAACTCCAATCCCTCAAATTGAAACACAGGATTTCAAATCTAAAAGAATATATTGAAAGACAATGTTGTTCAGAAAACCCAAATGATTTTTGGCACAGGAAGCAACACATAGTCAAATTTCCCTTCAAAGAAGACTATGCAGGAAAGCCCTGTAAAAGACGGGCAATTCCTATGAACAGAGAATATCAAGTATTATGTCAAAAAGAGATTGTAGATCTCTTAAAAAGAGGGTTAATCAGAGAATCTAGCAATCCCTAGAACTGTTATGGATTTTATGTCAACAAACACTCAAAAGAGATTAGAGGGGTCCCTAGATTGGTTATAAATTACAAACCTCTAAAATAGAAGACATCCTCATTAAATGACTGAATTGGACTAAACTCTAACTGACTGTGCCACTTGGATGGGCAATTATGACACCTAGCAAGTAGTTGGAATTAGATTCTCCAACAAAAAGTAATGAAGAAATGGGAGGGGATGGAGATGATTTGAGAAAATTATTAAGGGTTAAGCGATATATTTACATAGGAAGAAACGAATATCATTTGGCAAAGAAATAAGAGAGTTTTTAGATATGAAGAGTTATTTAATAGTAGAAAAGTTGTATGAGAAAAAATACTTAAGAGTTTGGTAAAAGTGGATAGAAATATATTTATGATATGTATCAAATACTTTAAAAGATCAACTAAATTGTAATTTCATTTCAAATTATTATTAACTAGTGTAGAGAAGATCAAATTTGTTGATATGTAAACTTATTTTAGAGTGAAAAACTAAAAAAAAAAAAATGGTTGCACCTCAAGAGATTTAATGCTTTTAGGACCTTGATAAATCCATATATATATATATATATATATATATATATATATATATATAATATATATATATATATTATATATATATATATATATATATTGATTGAATGCATAATTGGATACCATGTTTTGAAATTTCCCTTGGACATTTGGATGTCCCGAACTACACAACTTTAATTTACAATTCCGACAAATGTTTGCTAAATTTCAGACCAAATTGACCAAAACATATAAAATAGTGATACTTTTTTAAATGTTTTAAAATGTTTTAACCACTAGCCAGATCCATCTTAACCCTCAATCTATCAAGCATTGAGAGGGATCAAATCTATCAACATGTAAACCTCTTTTTTGAGTGCAAAACTTGAGGAAAGGTTTGCACCTCGAGATATTTGATCTCTCTTGGTGCTTGATAGATTCATGGTTAAGATGTATCTAAGTTGGTTTTATTCGTGTCTGGTATTTGGCATTTTACATTGAAATTAATGCATCTACTACAAGCAATCAAATCGGATTAGAAAACAAAATCCACACTGAAATCAATGCATCTAGTGCAAACAATCAATAGGATTAGAAAGCAACATCTACATTGAAATTAATGCATCTATTTCAATGAAAAACCAAAATATTCATGCTTTTCTAAATCCAACTTATTTTATCTTTTGTAAAAGCCTTTTTTCCTCTTCCTCTATGGTAAATAATGTTAAATATTATATAATACTATATAACATATGTATGTGTCTCTCTTTATCTCTTTCTTCTTCCCTCTCTCCCCCCTATCAATCAATGCGTCTATATCCCTCCCTCTCTTATTCCATCTCTCTCTCTCTCTCTCTTTGCCCTTCCAAATCGATGTAAATCCCCCCCTTCCCCTCTCCTCTCTCTCCCCTCCACCCTCTCTTCCTTCCTCTCTCTCTCCTTCTCACCCGCTCTCTCTCTCTCCATCCATATGATCAAGAATTGTCACTATGTGTAATCAATAATATATGTAAGGTCTCATATAATAATACTTATAATGGAGATGATTATTATTATAATATATTAGAATAATAGTAATCAATGTTGTTGACTATTATACCAATAATAATATATAAATAAATAACATGTTAAAAAAACAATAGTATCTTAATTTTACATTATAGATAGACCAATTTCTTCTAATCAAATTAGTAGCTCTATGTCTTATAGTACATTACATTTTTCATTTTATATTTTACATTTTACAGTACACTACATTTTACATTTTGCATCTCCTGCATACATCTCTCGCATACTGGGTCGTAGAGCATCTCTCAACGCAATAAATTAAGAATAACCAAAATTGACAAAATTGATAAATTATGACCAATAAAAGATTATCTATTTTTAAAAGTTTTGCATAGTTCAAATAAATATAATAATATACTTGTGGATATTCCTTCTTCCATTGTCCAACTCGGCACAACTAAAGTTAGTTGGATTATAAGTTATGGAATCTGATAAATAAGAGTGAATTCAAACAAACCACATATGGCAATTTTTTCCCTTGACCATGATAAATCATTCAAAATAATTCAACTTGCAACGATCCTTAGTGGAAAAAGGCCTTTTGAAGCATATCACTGCGAATATTTTAATTCTTTAACCAGTTTGAACAAATAGTTTATTCACAACATAAAACTTGATATGAGATGCAATTTTTTCTTCCTTGTAGACCTTGGCACTAAGCTTGATATGTGATTATTATCTAAACTCTTAGAGGAAGAATTTGTTTGTATCATTGGAACTTGCACCTCCCGCTCAATTGCAAATAGCAAACATGACATTACTGCTAATTCATGAAGTTTTTGGTTGCTTCGCAAACATCCATTCCTATCTCTTCCCAATTACAGACCTGTAATGATCACCAAAGAACATTCCATGGGCACGCTGCAATATACGCTATCTTATTGGGTGTTTGCAAGGTTTATAAACAAACTTGACCTTGCAATTCAATGCCTTTGTGTTCTTGACATAAAAAGCACAAAATACTTACATATGCCCCACTATCTTATTGAAACCCTTGTGAATTATGTGAGTTCAGTCTTGGATCTAATCTATATGTCATACAGGGAAATACGTCTATAATGGTGTTTAGGTGTTTTATACAATCTTGTATGCCTAGTTTGATACAAATCCAACGACGGTATCTGCTACATTGTGACTAGGGGAGGACTCTAAGAGAAGGGCCAAGAGAGGATTCGATCAATATCTCTCTGCACTATTGTTGTTCTATCATATTAATATTAATATCCTTTACATCCTATAAATTTAACATATCTAGTTGGCATTTAAAAAATGTTGACATACATATTGATCCAGGTGTATATTGGTTGCCACCTTCCTATTCCACTTGGACCCCCACCATTGTTTCTTTTAGTTTTTTAGTTTCCTTATTTGTAGCTCAATTTACTATTTTCGGAAGCTTTTCGAGTCTTGAACTTCCGAAGCCATTTTGAGGCTGTAAACGATGTTTTTTGGGAAAACAGGGACCAAAGTGGGTCATCAACTAATGTCGGTCATTCAGAAGTTGTATTCCTCATATAGATATTTCTAACAAGGTATTGTGCGTGTCAAATAAAGATCATATACCAAAGTTACGACCCCGGGAAGTTGATGTACCAATTTACCCAAATGGGGCCTATAATTTGGCGCTTCATCTCCTAGGGTTAGGATTTTGGATGTTTAAGGTTTTTCGCTATTTCTCAATAATAAATAGGCCTTTGATAGTTCATAGGCATGTAGCCGTCACATCTCTTCTCAAATATAAGCTACCATCGCTGGAGCTACTCTTATTTCCATTTTGTTTGTACGCATATTTCAGTATTTGATATTAATGAAATGAAGTGTTATTTCTATTGCACCTTTGTATTTATTGTTATATTTGTAATTTTTTGTGTTCTCGTTTAAATCCGAATCACATACTCTCTTGCATTACAACTACATATCTCCCTTATACTTGGATATAGAGCACCTCTCAACGCAACAATATATATAAGATTTTCATAGCGCATCTTGGCTATAAAAAAGATTTTACTCTCTCTCTCTCTCACTATATATATAGTCTCACTAAGGCGAAATGGCTTTTTGGTCGAAATCTCAGAATACAATTTCTAGAAAGATTGTGATTTTTTGTTGCATAAAATATAATTTTGAATGCATAAATGGATCTGTCACACTGAAAGAACCCTCAGGAACTTGATTTTTGCAAATTTAAAAACTTTAACTTATGAATTTTAAAAATATGTACCGGATTTTGAACAAAATTGTCTAGAAAAAAATGCTCGAAAAATGACCATATCATCTATTGGTTAGACTATGTGTGTGTATGCATGAGTAGCTAGAGTGATGGATTTTTTAAGACTTCCTAGTGTTTTGAACAATTGCAAGGTCGATCGATGCACCACTAACATGTTACATTTCACCTCGGTTGGTTTCGATGTTCGTTGGAAAGGCATAGACTTGCCCATCTAAGCACTGGTCGAGGGTTGGGTTTCCTATGGTCTATTGGATGGGGGTATGGGGCTTTCCCCACATGGAGGTGCACAAAATTTTGTGGGTGAGAGTTCCAAAATTCGATCATGGCATGTTTCCTATGCTAGGGATCTATGTAAAGATGATATTTTGCCCCATAATGATAGAAGCCCATCAAACAATTTTCTTAGTAGATCTAGCGTGACCATGACAGGGGAGGCTTATGTTTCCTTTGTTTCATACGGTTGAACTCTTTACATGGTTTTCCTTGGTTTACCAACAAATGCACAAGCTGGTGCTATCGGCATTGTGTGATGGAACGGTTTCTTTTATTATTGCCTTGTTCCCCTATTTGTATAAATCTCTTTGTTATGGATATCAAACAAACAAAGGATAGACCCTTCCATGTATGTGGTGGGTGTTGATAAGGGTGTGACAGAGAAATATAAGGATGATAGTCCTGGTTCCTGTGGAGCTATAATCTCATATATTATGGAAACTTACCCTCTTTGTTTGGTGTTTACCAATCCTCTGTCTCGAAAGGAACTTTTTACTATCCAAGTTTTCATAAAAATCATTCGTGGGAAGAGAACGTTGTTTTGGATATATGTTACAAATACCATTTATGGCCTAAAACATAGTATCAAGAACAAGTGGTATATCCCTGTTGAGTTTCAAAATCTCATATATGTAGGGATTTTACTACAGGATGGTACTAAGATAGAAGACATTGGTATCTATAGGAATCTTCCATTATTCTAATCTTGCGAATGTACGATGATTCTCCAGGATTCGGGACTCAAAACAGATCATCTTCATACAAGGATGCAGCCAAGGGAAAGTCTTCCCTTCCTACCGTTCTCCCACAAAATAGCACTGGACCTCAGGTCCAAAATAATCTTGGACCATACAATGTTGAACAAATGGATAATGATCCTCACATGGATGCAAATATTCCTGAGGTAAACACTATCTTTTCTTCTATTAAATCAAAGGTCTCATTTGTAGGTTTAATGGTTTTTGGCCCAAACTTGAGGCTCTTCACCAGTGGATATTAACCCTTTCAATGCGAAACTGCAACATTTACTTATGTTCCAAAGGTTTTTTTAATGTTCAATTTGACACACAAAAAGAAATGCATATTGTATTAAATAATGGGCCATGGTTTTGGGGTAATGAAGGAATTTTCATTACACTATGGTTCCTTGAATTTGATGTTACAACTATGGTTAATTTTACTATGTTGGTTTGGATGAGACTCCCAAATCTTCCCCTTTCTTTTTGGCTCCCCAAGGTCATATAGGACATTGGAACATGCTTGGTAAATTCAAGAAAATAAAAAATGAAAGGACAAAGAAAGGTATTTTTACATTCAATATAATTTGTGTAGAGATTGACCTTAGTAAAGGCCTTCCTCATCACATACAAATGAAACATTAAGACTTCAGTTAGACCAAAGTTTTAGATTATGAGAACACAACTTTTTGATGCCAAGAATGTTTGTCAAACTAGCCATTTACAGAACACATGTCCCCAAGCCAAAAAAAACCCTAAAAATAAGAAGAGGTTGACAAATAAAAAAAACGGTTGGTAGTATACAGATCCTCATTTGTTGATTCAAACTAGCCATTTATAGAACACATGTCCCCAAGCCAAAAATAACCCTAAAAATAATAAGAGGTCGACAAATAAACATAAAGGTTGGCAGTATACAAATCCTCAGGATGACATCCAGGGAAACTAGTCAATTCAATTAGATGAGGATGCTCACATTCATCTTGGATTACACATAATTGAGGGTGTGGTAGTTTAGAATAATGCTTCTCCCAAACAGAACATGGTAGATATTGCAACTCTCATGGTGTTAGAACAACAGACTAATGAGACACACATGGAAGATGGTTTGGGGGACACAAAACATGCCCATGTATTTGAAAGCTGAGACTCAGACAAGGATCATCCTCTGAAGATATCCAAAGTTTCTTTGACTTTGGTTCTAGTTGGCACTAGTATGGGGGTTTGGCAACAGGCCAAGAAAAAGAAAGGGAATAAGGGGAGGATTAGTGTTTCTTGATCCTCCCTAATAGTTACTTTTTATTTACCTTTTTGTTGTTGGTTTTACACTATTTTGTATGTACTATATTATGGTCCATTTGGTCTTTACTTGTTATGCTTTAGGCATAACTTTGACATAGTTTTGCCACTCATGGATCTGGGTAGACCCAAGGAGATTGCACAAGTATCAGTGTGTGTAATGTACTTTATATCTATAATTGAATGAAAGTATAGGTTTCGTTTTGCAGGAATATATATATATATATATATATATATTATATATATTATATATATTATATATATATATATATATATATATATATATATATATATATATAATATATATAATATATATATATAAATATATATATATATATTACTTAATATGAGAATTGGAGTAATTTATTTTACGGGCCACATTGTTCATATTAAAATATTTTTCTTAATATATTTTTAAATACAGGTCAATATTAGTTGGCTTTGCATATCAAAATATTTTATTTATAATCCACATTCAATATTTTTATTATTAATATTATTTTTTGAATATCATGTAACAAGTTTAAGTAAGAATTAAATGAATTGCATACACACACCTACTTACTTTCACTCTATCTACACACACACACACACACATATGAAGTTATATTGAAATATATTAGTTAGCATAGATATTCGAACGATATACTTGAGTCATATATTCACATATTTATAAAGCAAATATGATATTTTTTTCCTTTAACTTTCTAGAGTTGATATAAAATTATGTTACTTAACATACACATCGAAATATTTTATCTACGGTTTTGGAAGTGAAAGTGAGATAGAGAACACATTAAGAGTTAGATTATTGATGTATAATGCTTTTAACTAAAACTGAAAAAATATGTATATGCATTTTTTTTTTAATATAGGCCACAATGTTTTTATCTAGAATATATTATACTTTTATTTTAAAAAGGACATGTCAACTCAAGGTTGAGCACTGAAGAAATTATAGATCTCCATCATTAACTGTGTCTGTATAATTTAAGCATATATACATTTAAAAAAACATTTAACAAGATTCTTAATTATGAAGATTCACCTACATTTTACCATGGAGATTATTAATTTGTAAATAGAGTTTGTTACAATACCATGGGCCTATACAATGACTTATAAATATGGTATGCCAAAAAAATCATAACACATTTCACATGGCACTCGTTTAAATGGAATTTTTTAAATTAATCAATTTTAAAATGACAAAAAGGGCATAAATAATTTGGAGATAAATCTTAAACTTTAATTTGTGAATGCTATTAAAAATATGTTAGAATATTCCATGGAGATTAAATCCCTACCATCCACCTAATAATTATTGATAATTAAATTAAAATTCTTGAACCCCTTTTTCAAGATAGTTTTTGTGTTTATATTTAAAAGGTTATATGTTTAAATTTAAAAGGATAGAGAATTCTTTAGATTTTAGCTCTACAACCATAACTTTTATTTATACTTTTTTTATCCTTCTAAAATTTAACTAAATTATAATTTTATTTTAAATTATTTAATTATTATTTAATATAGAAAAAATTAATACCCCCAAGGGATAGCTCAGTTGGTCGAGTTCCTATTGCTAAGTACCTTGCCTTTCGGGAGGTCATGGGGTCAAATCTCCTTGAGGCCCTTGGGGTTAGGCCTTGTTAGTTTAACCGACAGGTAGATCCCTTCAGGTTTATCTACCTAGATTTTCCCGTGGATGTAGCAACCATTCAGCCACTCAATGTCCATGAACCACATTGAAAAAAAAAAATAATTAATATATGAGTTAAACATATATATTGAAAATAAAGCATGTAAAAGAATTAATCATGAAGATTCACCTACGAGTTAAACATAACCGCCTTTAAAAATAAATCTCAACCCTCTATATTTAACTATTGCTAAGAATATTTCATGAATATTCTATAAGATTAATTCTTATCATCCCCTATTAATTATTGATAATTAAAATTAATATTTTGGAAATCTTATTCCAAAACAGACATGTTTATAAAGGTAATTTTTTTTTATACTTTAGTTATCTTTTTAAACGTGTTAACTAATGTTCTTTGGGTCTGTCTATGGTTATGTCTCAGTGCTGAAAGTACTACAAGTCTCAAAGGTGGAAGAGATTTTCTCCCCTGTGAGCCTGACAAGGGTGGTTCAGTCCTTGGTCATAGCTCGTGTCAAATGGTGGGGGTTGGAAAATGGTTTACTATGAGTCAGTGTGTTGTGAGTGTTTTTTCTACAAGTTTGTTCATTCCTTAGACTGACAATGGTAGAAGGTTGTGAGGGAACTCGAAGGAAGAACCTCTCGTGCAAATCATGCTTCACAAGCATGTTTGTGAAACAAGAGAGGTGGTGGAGATAGAAATTCACAGGGTCAATGCAAGGTTGGTATGTTTTCCTTGGAATTTGTTGAGGCCTTCTTTAACATTGTTCCTCCTAAGACAACGAGAAATTCAGAGTTTGGAAACCATGGTGGGTACAAAAAGGAAATCTTAATCTAATTTTTAGGTTTTGGAAGAGGTATCATGTTGGGTACCTAACCCTACACATACTAGAGGTTGGAGGAAGCAATACTTCAATGCAATTACATTACACTTACAATTGAAGACCCTACTAGGTTATGGTCCCGAAGCATAAGCATGTTGAAAGGTACAATGTGTTTTCTTCATTGAAGAACATCAAAAGAATGATGAGAAACCAATGTTTCTCTATGGACGGGCTTGATACAAGGTTGGCCCATGATAAATGACATCTTCAATGTGACTAAGGCACACCTTCTCTGCGTTATTCAAGTACAAAGGACACGACTCCTATATATTTCTTGGATTCCTAATGGTTGACAAGTCTGATAGTGTATCTGATTTTGTCCTATCTATTGTTTTGTCTCGATGAGACCAAAATGTTTGGCTTTTCTTTTTTATTTTCTTTGTAAAAGATAGCTTAGGGATTTTGTTGGCCCTCTTGGTGAGAGAAAGAATCCACCGATATGAAATGAAGAAACAACATAGCATGGATGATCTATGTAACTGGTTTTGAAGACATTACGAGGAAATAAAGTTTTTAAATTTACAAAGAAAAATATATGTGTGTGTGTGCACGCACGCTCGCGTCAACTAAAATTATTAAAATTACGGAAGCTTGTCTCAAAATAGAAACACCTATCTACCTAATTATTTTTTTTTGTAAGCCGAGGTGGTGCCAGATTCTATTATCAAAAAGGAAAACATTACATAGCTAGGGTGGTCTCAACCCGCCCCATAGGGAAACTGGGTTTATTGACCACCGATAGTTTTTCACAGCTGCCCAAAAATAAAATGTTTTTAGCTTGTCTTTCCATGCCTTATACACTTTATCTTTATCCCTATTACTACCTACATACAACTGCATATATATATAAACATAAAAGTTATGCATGGCTAAAACAAAAACAGAAATTAACAGCTCCTAATTTCGTCAAGGACATGCCTTTATTTACTGTTCCTCTGGATTCTCTTGCTGCTTTTTCTCTTTCTTGACCATCACCCCACTTGCCTCAAGCTGCTATTGCAGGTCCTCCAGCCGCTTGTCTTGCATAAGCAGAGTGATTACAATGTTCTTCAATTCCTTCTTCAAATTCGGGATTCCCTGCGACAGTTCGGCCATTTCCACTGCTATCTGTTCCATGGCTTTAGCCATGAGCCTCTTCATAACCCAGTACAGGTGCAAAGACTATTTGTAAAGAGTCATTCTTCCTCTGGTGTGCCCTGGATCAGGCAGAAGGTTAATCCAATCTTCCATCTCATCCTCTGACTGGGCCTGGATGGCTTCTTCTTCCCAATGCTCAATAATTCTTTTGATTTTTGGGTTAGTTTTCTCCCTATACTCCTTCTCTGCAATCCTAACACTGTTTCCTATGGTCTGCGTGGTCGGTCTGTTCCCATCTCCCAGCTTTGTCTCGGCATCCTCGTCCTGGCTTGGGCAACACCGGCGCCCCCATCTGCTGTGCCCTGCAGCCACATCCCGACCTCTCCGGCCTCCTCTTCCCCTGCGGCCTCTCCCTCTCCTATATCTTCCCCTGCCCCCTCCTGCGCCATTCTTCAGGCTCCCTCCTTCGTCCTCGCCACTTCCTGTCGCTGATTTGTTTCGGCTATTTCTCCTTATCTCCTGTGCGTGCTCCTCCCAGCCCTCCGCCATGTCCTCGCTTTCCCCTTCCGAGACCTCATACACGGGGATGCCCTGTTGCATGCTTTCCTCCATCTTCCGTTTTCCCTTCCTTTCCACTTCTCTCCTGCCCTGATCATCGTCCGCTTCGCTGCTTCGCATCCAGCTCTGCGCTTTCCCACTTCCCTCTGCGTCCATGTTCTCCCTTCTACTGCTATTCCTCTCACCCCCTTCTCGGCTCGCAAGTCTGCCTGTTCCCCTTTCAATGTGGCTACGCTTTGTGCAGCCTTGTCTAATTTCTATGCGGTCCTTCCCTCTCAGTTTACCTCACCACCCTCCCTTCGCTATCCTTCTCCTCTGCATGCCTTTCCTTCTTATGTTTATGCGTTGTTTGCTGTCCCCGATCCCCGCGCCATCATTCCTCGGCCTTGTCTGTGACATCCTATCCTGTCCACTATCCTGCCGAGCTACTCCACTAACCTTCCCGCCGCTCCATTCACCTGTTGCAATAATACCTTGATATTTGCCTGCGTTCGCCTGCTCCTCCCGCCGCCGAATCATGATTTCTCCCCTCTCCACGTCACGCAACCCAATCGGGTGACCTATCTACCTAATTATTATTATTATTTATACTTTAGTTATATTTTATCCTTATTATCCCCTGTTGATTATTAATAATTAAAATTAAAACTCTGGAAGTATTATTCCCAAATAGACATGTTTATCAAGATCATAATTATTTGCTCACATCGTCTAACTAATAGACGAAATGATCCTATCCTAGACATTTTTCTTCGTCAATTTTGTCCAAAATCTGGTACATATTTAAAAAAAACATAAGTTCAAGTTCTTTACTTTGCAAACATAGAGTGCTTCGAGGGTTTTTCAGAGTGTTAAACCCTTTTATGCATTCAAAAGTGCATTTTAAACAACAAAAAAAGACAATTATCTAGAAATTGTATTGTTGGATTTCATCCAAAGAACCACTTTGTCTATTAGTTAGACTTTGCCATTATTTTTATAGTTTAGTTAGCTTTTTAAATGTGTCAACTAAACATATTTATGTTTAATCATTAACAATGCAAAAGTCGAGAGGATGAGAGTGCGGATAGGGTTTTTGCAAACTAGTAAACACTCTACTTTTTTACTGACAAGAGGAGAACCAACATGATCCTTGTAGGCTCTGATGGTAGGATGAGCATTCAAAGGGGGGGAGAGGCCCCCTCCTACAAAAATGTAACAACGGTAGAAACAATTGTGCAAGGCGCAAGAGCAGTGAGAAGTGACGACGAAAATGGGGAATAAACGAAATGCCAGTACCAGGGGTTCAATGGAAAAACAAATTCATAGGACAATGCATGCCTAGAGCCATTAAAAAACAGAGGTTTGTAATACCAAACAACAAACTAGATACATATAGAAAGTATATGAAGTACCATGCCCTAATTTGAAAATTTATTGGAGCATGATTGTGAGAGAAATAACTAGTGAAATGGATACAACAAAAATGGAAACCTAAAGTTCATATCAAGTTGAAGCTGAGGAAAAGAGGTTTTTTTACAGTGATCTTCACCAGCCTCAAAGACAAGGAAAGGATATTTGACAATGGCTCGTATTTCTATTACAATGTAGGACTCTTCATGAGGCACTGGGAGGAATGCTATAATCTCGATCAAGAGAAGTTGATGGCTACCCCAGTATGGGTCAGACTATTTGGTTTGCTGGTGGATTTTTGGGATCCATAGATACTGGAAGGCATAGGAAACTCAATGGGGGGTTTCGTGAAAGTGGTGGACACCACAAGATGAGGAAGATACACCTCCTATGCATGAATCTGCATTTACATGAACATAATGAAACCACTACCGAAATTCATAGAGTTGGAATATCAAGATGAGGTATGGAAACAAACCCTGGACTGCGAACATATTCCCTTTTGGTACAGGTGATGTCATGAGTATGAAAATTTGTACAAAGAATTCCCTCTCAACCAGAGTGAATTAGTGGAATTACCAGAAGCTCAAGGTATAGGTAAAGGGAAGGAGGGTAAGGAAGGGTTCCAAGAGGTTCATAAGAAGAAAAGGAACACGAAGACCCTAGCTAACTCGACCCAATTATAGCCAAAGAAAGGGTCAAACCAGAGTAGTCGCTTTGAGGTATTGATAGATGAATAAGAGGAGAGTGTAAACAAATCCAGAGATAGGGAAATTAGACAACCCCAAGAAACAATTAAAAGGTGGACAGAAACCGAAAAGGAAAGAGAAAGAGGAACCTTAAGAGAAAGAGGCCCCAGTGATACAGGAGGAGAAAGCTAACATGGAAACAGATGGAATCAAATAGGACCTAAGCCCAATGAAACATGTGATGAGAAGGTTACTAAATGAATGGAAGCACTTAAATGAAAGATTCATCCCTAAAGAAAAAAACAACTATACCAGGATACCTTCAAGAGTTTTAAAGGTAAGCAGGGTCCAATAATCTTAAAACAACAGATCATTTGTGGTCACAACTAGGGTAGGGGTTGGAGCCAATGGTAACAGGGAAAGGCGAGAAGAAGAGGGGCCACAAATGTTGAAAATGCAACAAGATGATGGAGCTTAGTAAAAAGAAGTCGCCTTCACTAAGTGGGCCCGCTATCTATTTTTGGTGCAAAGTCTATTTTTAGACTATGTCTATTTTTAGACATATGGATCATGGTCTATGAGTTGTAGGATGTTATTTGTGGATGATTGGTCATGTTGGTAAAAATAGATGGACTTCTATTTTTAGACATATGGGTGGAGTCTATTTTTAGACTGCCAGGCTAAAAATAGAACAGTCGAATATTATTAGCTCTTAATAATGTTTGGACTATAAACATTATCTTATTCTCTTGGAGCACTTTAGTTCGATCTATGGATGTGGCACATGCAGTTTCCAGAAGGAAATAAGTGGTTCCTATGGGTTAACTTGAGCTATTGCATGGAGGACTTCAGTTAGAAATTCAGTGATTGAGTGGTGTTTAGTTTGACTTAGTTGAACTAGTTGTATTTAGTCTAACTGATCAATAGACTAAGTGATGAGTGGTGTGAATTAGTTATTAATTAATTCACTAATTATTAACTCATAAAGAAACTGAAGAATACATCAGTTAACTCAATGCATGGATAGTTCAGTGGAGACAAGTGTTAGAGGTGAGTGAAATGGCAAGACAGTTGTCAGTTGTGACTATATTTGTGCATGTGATTTGCACAATCAGTGCGATTGAGTTGCCAAGGAGGATTGCGTGGTATAGACAAGGGAAATACGAGTTTTCATCAGCCATTCTCATGATTCTCTTGCAGGATTGGGTAGTGGAGGCAAGTAAGCAGCGGAGGAGATTTGAGCCAGTGATTGATTTAGATCTGAGCTAGTTTATGTGTAACAGGTGGAGATAGTACTGAGTACTTGTGAGGAGTATTGTACTATGTATTGTTACATGTTCTCAATCAATATAATATATAGATAGTTGGGGGTTTTCAGCTTTATGCTTTCCCCGGGTACATACTGTGTTGATATGTGTGATTGATACTTCAATGTGCGCATGCTTGATGTTTCTTTAATACTGCAAATTGATGATCAACGTAGAGGAGGTTATGTATTATGCATGTATTCCGCAATTAGTGTATAATCGAGATATCTCTGTGAACAAGTGTCATATTATTCAGAAATTTCTACAACAAAAACCTATAAGAATCCATACAGATGGTGGGATACATGTTGGTAAATTCTAGAAGGGTGATACTACTATTAGCAGTGTTACACCACACGAATAACGCTTCCCTATGATTATTTCATCCTGGAATGTTTGAGGCCTCAATAGCAGGGGAAAATTAAGGTATTTAAAAGATAGGATTAGCAAGGACCACCTGAGCATAATGATCATTCAAGCAACAAAAATCTCTAAAAGCACACTGAAGGAAGTTGTACAAAACATGAAATTGCAGTACGAGGTGGTGGCTCAGGATTCCAATAGTAGCTCAGGGGGACTAGCTATCCTTTGGAATATGAAGGAGGTAATATTTGACAAATGGGTGAGCTTTCCTTTGATCCTATGAGGAAAGTTCCAACATATTGGGTCCAGAGATTGGGCCATGTTGACTGGGGTATATGGGCCTCACATTCTAGTGGAAAAAAGATGTTTCCTTGAAAATATAGGAAAACTAAAATGATTATATGAGGAAGAGCTATGGATCCTGAGAGGGGATTTTAATGTTATCACTTTGCTAGAGGAAAAAAAGGGGGGTCTTAGGAGGATGGATGTCGACATGGAGGCATTCAGGGACACTATGGAAGGTATGCATTTAATAGACATACCCACAATCAATGGAATATTTACTTGAAATAACAGGTGGGGAGGAGCACAATAGGTAGAATCTAGACTGGACCAATTCCTGGTATCAAAACAAGTCATAAGCCACGATATCTTTGTCGAAGCCTCGATCCTATACGATATGGGATTAGATCACTAGTCGATAAGGATTGAGCTGGATCTCAAAGCAGGCCCAAAGAATAGGCCCTTTCACTTCAAATCATTCTGGCTAAGGGACCCACAGTTTATGCAAAAAGTGGAGGGTTGGTGGAAGGAAAATGAGGTGCAGGGGAGAAACCACATGCACACCTTCTAGCTTAAACTAAAAGACCTGAAAACCGAAATAAGAAATGGAGTTATGAAGAGTTTGGGAATATCTAGAATGATCAGAAGAAACTAGAGGAGAGTATGAAAGATGTGCAGCAAAGAATCATAAGAGGAGGTAGATTAGAAAGGTTGGCAAAGACCGAAGGAAGGTTACTAAACTAGCTCGAAGAATGAAGAAAGCAAGAAGAGATTTTGTGGAAGGAGAAATCATAAATTCAATGGCTCCTAGAGGCAGAGTGCAACACACAGTTCTTCCATAAGGCAATGATTCAACACAGGAAACATAACCATATTTTCTCACTCAAAGATGAAGAGGGGAAT
The DNA here is from genome assembly GCA_000404065.3 of Pinus taeda. Lineage (NCBI taxonomy): Eukaryota > Viridiplantae > Streptophyta > Pinopsida > Pinales > Pinaceae > Pinus > Pinus taeda. Next base: position 47,711 of record APFE030322121.1, read on the forward strand.
CTATTGGCTCAGCACGAGGAGATGGAAGAGTTGGTGGTCAACCACTTCAAGAACTTGTTGTTGGAATCGGACTAGGGCAAAGAGAATGTTATTGGCAGAGTTACACAACATATACCCTAGATAGTCTCACAAGAACAGAACATGGCCCTAATGCGGGTAGTGATGATGATAGATGTAGAAGAGGTCATCAAAGGAATGGTTAAAAACAAGGCTCCGAGAACTTATGGATTTACAGTGGAATTCTACCAAGCTGCTTGGAAATTTATAGGTAAGCACATCCTGGAAGTGGTAGAGGAATCACGCCGAAATTAGAAGGTATGTCCAAGTTTGAATTCTACATTCATAGATTTAATTCCTAAATCTATAAAATCAAAAAAACCTCAGGGGTTTAGACCAATTTCTCTTTTAAATTCATTTATAAAATTATCTCAACCATCATTGTCAAGCATTTTAAACCACTACTGTCAACTTTGATATTACCGAAGCAATCAGGTTTTGTGGAAGGGTGTCAAATTATGGATGGTATCATAATCTCTCAAGAAATGGCTCACTCCCTTAAGCATCTTAAATTTCCTGGCATGATGATCAAGCTAGACGTCTCCAAAGCTTATGATCATCTGAGCTGGTCCTACCTGACAAAGATATTGATATCCTTTGGTTTTGAGCATAGATTGGTAAATTGGATTCTAGTTATGGTTTCAACATCAGTGTGCTCCATAATGCTCAATGGTTCCCCATCCATAACCTCTAATCCCACTCGGGGCCTTCAGCAAGGGGACCCAGTATCTCCTTTCCTCTTCATCCTTATAGTTGAGAGATTGGGTAGGTTGAAAGAAGTGGTTTGATCTTCCCACCTGAAAGGCCTTCGACCCTAGGGTTTTGATTTACCCAGCACCCATCAACAATTTGTAGATGACATAATTATTTTTTACCAAGTTTCTTTAAGGGGAGCTTGGAAAATCAAGGAAATTCTGCAAGATTTTATGATGGCTTCAGGTAGGCTGATTAATAATGAGAAATCAAACATCTTTTTCAACTCCCCTAGAGCTGCTCAAGTTTTTCTGGCCTCCATGATGGTATTTGGCATAGGGATAATTCTGATGAAGTATCTAGGGATTCCTCTAACATTCAATTCTCTCAAAACCTCCTGCTGGAAATACCTCTTGGTTAAAATCCAAGCAAAGTTCAGCAGATGGTTGTTTCATGTGCTTAAATTGGAAGCTAGAACTGTGCTAATCAAATTTGTCCTCCAATCGATCCTGATATATCAACTCTCCAGAATGGTTTCCCCTAAAACATCTTGCTCCACCATGGTGGATACATTCAGAAAATTTTTATGGCAAGGTTCTCAAAGAGTAGGGAAGTGGGAATTGGTTTCCTGGAGTATGTTAAACCTCCCAAAGCTGAATGGAGGTTTAAGCCTCAAAGACTCGTACATAATAAACCAAGCCATGGGAGCCAAGTTATGGTGGAGATGGATAAAAGGGGGAACTGACTTATGAAAAAAAATATGAACCTGAAAGTATAGTATGCCAATCCATCCTAAAGATATCCTTAGATACAGGGACCCTCCACAAGGATCAACTCTTTGGAACTTGGCAACAAAGAATAGGGACCTTATAAAACAACACTTCGTCTGGAAAATAAGAAATGGGTGCACAACATTATTCTGGTAGGACTCATGGTAACAAAGAGAAAAACCTTTCAGTCAAAAGACCTTGGAGAGATTTTATTATACACAACCAACTATACGGTGGACTAGTTTTGGAAAAATGACCCCCAAAATAAAGGATGGTCGAAATGGAAGGAGATAGGGGACTAGAAAGATCCACCACCCTCGGAACAATGGAAATCCATGGAATAGGAATTCTAATCAAGGAAGATAACATATCAATAGGGGGAAGACATTTTGAGATGGGGATACACAACCAAAGGTACCTTTAGCATTAAGGAGGCCTATAAGACCATAGTAGAGGAGCACCAAAATCACCAATGCCCCCTATGGAAGAAGATCTGGACGAGAAAACACTCGCTGAAAATAGTCCATTTCCTATGGTTGGTTGGCCATGGGAGAATCCTAACTTGGGATCAACTTCAAAAAAGAGGCCAGCAAGGTCCATCCTAGTGTGTATTTTGTGGACAACACATCGAAACTCTGGAACACCCATTGAATTCTTACCCCTTTGCAAACCAAAAATGGAATCAGCTCAGGAATTTTTTTGGTCACCTTGAAGGGGATCCTCAGAGTATTAAAGAAGCCATAATCCAATGGCCCAAATGGATTTTCTTGAGCCCCATTGTTAACAGAGCTTGGAAATTATCCTTGGGCTTTATAGTTTGGGCCCTATAAAAAGAATGAAACAACACAATTTTCAAAGATAAACAGAATGCTCAGGGAATATGCGAAGGGATCACTTAGAACATAAGAGAGACTATTCTATCAAATCAATGGAATTTTGATGACTAGCAAGCAGGTCCAGTCAAAGCTAGTATTATGAAGTGATTAAATCTAGCAGACCCCAACTCATGGAAACTAAATTCCCCTACTTCATCATCAATATACTTTACAAGGCCTTAGCGTGGATTTATCAAACTTAGCTTCGACGAGGCCTTGAAAGAGAACCCTACAAAAGTTGGTTTTGGAGGATTATTCAGGGATCATAAAATGAAAACCAAACTCATCTTCATTGTAGATTGTGGGTATGCCAGTAACAATGAGGCACCATTCACTATTGTCAAACAAGGCCTACTTCTAGCCTAGAAATTGGGCTACAAAAGACTAGTGATTGAAGGGGATTCTCAATTGGTCGTGGAAGTAATTAAGAAGTTAAGCCAAGGATCCCATTGGGAGAAAATGAGTCATAGTTGGCGCTTAGCTCATTTGGTGTAGGAGGTGGGAGATATCATGCTTATGTTCAACTATATAGTCACATCGCATGTCAGAAGGGAAGGGAACAAAGTAGCTGACTTCCTGGAAAATAGGGGTTGTGGGCATCTAGGTAGGATAATCGAGATGGCCTAGCCACCCAATTCAATGGAAGGAGAGTTGACTCAACTCCAAGGTATCTTAGATAAAGATAACAAGGATAATTAACAACAAGAGGAGAGCATGAATCACCCCCCCAATCGAGGTGCGAGCCAAAATTAATGGGATGTACGAGGTCATGAAGGCAAGTAGTAAGGTCCCCGCCACCCTTTGCATGTAGCCAACACTTGGAGAAGTGGTGGTAAGATTGCGAGAGTTACTGCATGTGAGTTGTGAGGAGTTAAGGCCTTCTGGAGTGGGCATAGGCTCATTTTGAAAGTGTATGCGAGAATTTTAGGTGAGAAAGGTCATGTAGTGGTGGAATGTTGTCTAGGTGATTGCAGTCCTAGGGGTTTCTTGCTACTAGAAGAATACGATGTTCGCAAACCTTGGGAGCACTCTCTGGTATGTATCCAGTCTGCACCCTACCAATTTAGCTAAAATGGAGATGAGTAGGCATCACTCTAATGATACCTTACCTGTGTCAAGACTAGGGGATAATGGTTTTTTGAGTAGTCATAGGCACGACTCCGTCTGGTACTTGGGAGGGCCAGTGGCAATTGTATTGCTTGTCCTGGTGTTTGTATAATTTCGGATTTGCTTGTCACGGATGGGGGCATGCAGGGTAGAAGGAGTCAAAAGGAGGGATGATGAACATCACCCTCTGATGAGCCCTAAAAATGGGTAAGTTATTGGGCTCATTTTGCTAATTATTCTCTATTAATCCACCATTTTTCATAGTTTTATGCATGCTTTTGAATATATTTATGTTAATTGAATGAATGAGAATGAGAATAGTCACTTGACCACAAAGTCTAATACGTGCTTATTGCATATTTTTGGACATCATTTGGACCAAGGTCAAGCATTTATGAGCAAGTTGACAACCAAATATGAAGGAACAAGGCTAAGGATTTGTAGGAAGGGTGTCTCTTGAACTAAATGACCCCTTCCTCGATTTCTCCACCATCAGCTCGGAGTCCAACAACCCACCAAAGATGATTTCAAGGGGCAGCCGAGCATATTATGTGAAGTGGCTGATTAAATGCAGCTTTGAGCAGACAAGCTCCTAAAGTTAAGGAGGACTGTTGGGAGTCCTCATGTTGCATAAGTAGGAAAGATTCAAGCCTTGGTAGTTTAGCTATTGAACAGTTTTTTTTTGCACTTTAGTGCAGCACTGCATTTCAGCTCATTTTCGAGCTCTTCCTGTAAACAGTTTTGTGACATGTTTATTTTTTGAGTACTAGAGATAAATTTCACTTTGCACCAGCTCTAAGCTTTCCTAGGAGGTTGTAGCTCTTGGGGTTGGGCCCAACTCAAGTGCTAGTCCCTCCTTTGTGTACTTTTATGTGTTTTCCTTGCATTCATAGAATAATTTCTATTATTTAGGTTAAGATCTTGCTTTTTTTACTTAGGTTGTTTTTGATGATTAAAATAGCTTTTCATGCTTCAGGTTGATTTGATAATTTGGTAACAGAAAAGATCCGAAAAAAGGCCATCAAGCAATCCTTGATCTCATCTCCCCCTCCTTGGGACCATGAGCTGAGACCAAGGCATACTTGCTGCCACAAAAACACTGTTTTTTCCTTTCCATGCAATTGCTAGTGTTAGATTTTTAGCTGGAAAAGTTGATACCAGTTATACTTGCATGTTTAGATCTATACTTTCTTAGTTTCCATAGTTATCTTGCATGATTTCCTGTCTATAAACTTTTGTTCATCATGTTTCTGGTTTTTAGGTCAAATTAGGTCAAAATAGATAGATCTCTGGTTTTTCTAGTATTTGTTCGATCAGTTTTGGAAAATAGTGTGCAGAGCAACTGTAATACATCCCTGCCTCTCCTTCCTCCATCACACAACCTGCTCCAACTCCTAATCCAAGATTCCTTCCCTTCATTTGCCACACTTTTCTAATTTTCCCTAATTTCTACATTCTTGTGCATCATTTATCCCTCCATCCTTGAACAAATTCAACCACCTTCATCACTCCATAGCTTCATCCACCAGGTCCTAGACCCCTTCACATCCTCATCCATCCTCCATTTCCACTTTCCCACCATTTCTCCACCATCAACCCTCTAAAATCCTCTTTCGGCTCTTCCTGTAGAACTTCCTGTAGAACATCCTGTACAACCCCTACAGACTTCCTGTAGAAGTTCACGTGAGCAGTTTTTTGAGATATGATCACTGTGAAACTCTTTAGAAGGGTGATAGGGACCCCTTAGGCCCTCTCCTCACTTTACCAACCTCCTGCAAGTGCCCACTCTGTTTCCTTTCGCCAATCAACCTCTGCACAGTTAAAAATCGTTAAAGCACATGCATAATAATTCTGCAAAATTACTCAAAAATACAAAAAGATGTTTTTTCCATATTTTCCTTCAGAAGTAGCTTAGTCACATGCATTTTTCATTTCCAAGAGTCAATGGTATCCATTTCCACAGCTTTCATCTCTTTTCTTGCACTAGTAGGGTTAGTCGGTAAAACTAGGGTTTGCATTTCCTTTCAGCTTTTAGCTTCTTTCTGCAAGTAGACTAGCCTCTTTTGAGTTAGCTTTCATCCATCACAGTTAAAAGCTTCTTTTAAGAGCTCATAGAAGTTGTCTTAAGCTCTTAGAAAACTTTTGCCAGCTGATCAAGTGACAGCCTGCGGCAAGAGCTAGTACTTGTGCATATAGCACCGTCGCTTCCAAGTTTGTTACAAACAACCGGGTTGATAAAAGTAAAGAAGGGAGTCCTAGGAGTTGTAGCATAATTGTTGTAATACTGGATCTCACCATCTTTTTGGCACCGTTTCCGATGAAGTGTCAAAGTATTTGTGATTGCTCCTTTTCTTCTATTTTCTATTGTAACCTTCTGCGAAGTAGTTTATTTCGGCAAGAGTAGAGTAGTTGTTTCATTTCCATTCTGCAATTTCATTTCCACAAAAGCATATTAGACATTTCCTGCTTTCCTAGAATAGCATTTCAATTCTGCAAGCATAGATTATCATTTCAATTCTTCAAGCGTAGATTAGCCTTTCAATTCCGCAATTTCAATTCTGCAAGCGTAGCTTAGCATTTCATTTCTGCAATTTCATTTCAGCAGCATAGATTAGTGATTTCTTGCTTTCATTTCAATTCTGCAATTTTCATTCCAGCAAGGTTTACTTTAGTTAGTTGCAATTTGTTGTTCAATCAATTTCAGTTTTGCAGGTACAAGCAGAGAAAAACACAAAAATCAACCAAAAATATTTCATTTTATGCCTCGTAGGAACAGACACAATTCAAGAAAATTCTTATCCAACACCCCTACCACATCACTGAGTCACCCTTCTCTCTTCTTCGGTGGCATTGAACCTCCAGAGATATATGAAGATCCTATAACAGAAGAAGAGCAAGAAACCATTCCTCTTGAGACCATGGCTGAACACAAAAACGGTATAGGAGATGAGGAGAGGATAGAAGGTGCCTTTCCCATCCGAGAGACCAATGGGGACACAAAAATGAAAAACATAAGTCCCTCATCCTTACCTCACTTCCATGGATTGACCACTGAAGACCCTGATACATTCTTGTTTGAGTTTGTTGTCCTTTGTCAAACCTATGACTATGCAGAAGATGAGCAAAAGTTAAAAGTCTTTCGCTCTACCCTCAAGGAAGCAACACTACACTGGTTCATGGGGTTACCTGGAAACGGTATCACAACTTGGGCTCAGATGCAGCAAGCCTTTAACAACAAATACTGGGATTACTGTAGGTCAAAGGAAGCGAAGGGAGAAATCTTTCAGATGACCATAGGAAGTGATGCATCTTTAGAAGACTATGAAGAAAGGTTCCAACT
>APFE030322122.1:9701-70542 GCA_000404065.3 Pinus taeda
TGAATTGAAACATGTTTAGAGAAAAGTAGATTTGTTTGTGCTCCTTGTTGCTAGATATCATTCGATACTAGGGAGATCAGTCTTGTCCACAAGAATGATTTATCCGACCAACAACCTCATCTTGAGAGAAGGCCTGTATTGGTTAGGCTATAGGTTTTGAAGTGCAATCATCTGGTATCCTACACCAGGTTATAACGCCCTATATGAATTGTCTGAAGGCCAAACAGAGCATATTTCTAAAGTTTTAGCTAGAAATCATGGCTTTAGACCACAACATGAAAATTCTTCTCTAGCATATTCCCTAACTGACTTGCATGTCAATTACAATGTTTTCATGAGGGCATGAAAAAGGGTAAGCATGGGGGTGTGTTGAGCATTAGAAAAGTTATGTATTTACCATTTATTTCTTTATCTTTTCCTTTAAATTATAACTCTACATTCTAAGATGGTGATATGTTAAAGGATTATGATAGAATTAAGGAGATTTGTGATTGATGCAAAATGACTAATTATTGTCTTTTTCTACAAAAAAGGTGAAGAAAATGGAAAATCACTATTCCGGAGGAAAATACAAAGTAGAAGCAACTATTGTCCCTTTGATAGGAAACCACATCCAGACGAGGAAATCAAGATCGGAGCACATGGTCCAAGAAAAGGAAGAGGAAACGTGGTATCATCGCAAGAAGACAAAACAATAATTGAAGATAAAAGATATGGCGAATCCCTTAGGATCCTTTGATCCTGAGGGATCACTACTTCAAGACTTATCTATATTTTTGATACTTCTGCTTGGCCATTATAAAAAGGGACAACGCTACTAGCCCAAGGGGTGGATATTATTGTTGATTTGTAGAATTTACTGTTGTAATCTAAACTTTGATCATCAACTCTCTTTAAAGATTGATAGTTGTAACTCTGCCTTTATGGTTAATATATAACTCAGTTGTTGTTCCATTATCTGATCCTAGAGTAAATGCAGCAGTGCTTCCCTAGTTGCTAAAGGCTCGGCCCTAGTGGATCACTTGCTTCCTGTATCATTATTTTACGATTACAGTCGTGTGTTGTTTGATTTCCTTTGCATTTCCTTAACCTGCTTTATTCAGTAATATTCTGTTCCTGAACATTTCATTGACTTGATTTGTTATATTGAATTCGTAATTGGATAGCAAGATTATTATTTGCAACTAGAAATGTCATGTTGTTCATTCTGAAATAATATCGCACTGTCTAATTCAGATATTGATGTTCAATTACATATTGATATTGTTGTTCATTTACAGATTGATATTGTTGTTCATTTACATATTGATATTGCTATTCATTTACCGATTGGTATTGTTGTTCATTTAGCTATGGTTTACTTACAGTTGCAATTGTTGTCCATTCGATTACTGTTCCATTATAACTGCAATTGCCATTCCTTTATACCTGTGGTTAATATCCATTATGCTAGAATAAGATTACTGATTCTATAGTCACTGTGTGTTTGCACTTAATTAAGTTTGTTGTTCAATTTCTGTTTTGGTTTGTTGTTCCTTTCTTAGATTGTTGTTCAACTCTTTTATTAGCTAAGATTGTTGTTCAATTCCTTTATTAGTTAAATATTGCTGCTTAATTCATTTCTATAATTTAAGCATTGATGTTCGATCTTTTCAATAGATTAGTTGTTGTTCCTTTTCTGTTAGTTGAATTTTTATTTCCAACATTTTCTTTGGTGTGGATATAAATATCTACAACTATAATGAACATGGACTACTACTATCTATGTTCTCAGATCAGAGATATTGCCTTTGATTGGTTTTCAATTGCATCACTTTACAGGGGAAAGAGTTATCATTATCCTTGACTGATGATTGTTGTAGTTTCTTAAGTGAATGATTTAGTTAAAAATAATTTAAGTTTCTTGCCATTACAATTAGATTTTTTTTCCAACATTCATTTACTTTTGCAAAGCACTATACTGGAAACATTACTCTTGAACAAGTGACCTCCTCAGACTGAGTACGCTCTTGAGATAAAAAATCGTACCTAGATTGATAATTAGTGTAGGGTAAATAGAGGTTAAAAAGACCCTTTTTATCGCTCAACACGTACCATGTAGATTCCCCAATTAATCTAAGTGACTTGATTATCTTATCAAACAATTATAGTTAGCATTGTGTAAGCAGAAATTTGTAAATGTGTTCATGCATTACAGAAGCATAATAAAGGAAATTCATATATAACATATCAAGATGCATCAACAGAACAAAGACATAGGAATTTTTGAATATTTTTGTTTATTGATATCTTCCAAGTGATTACAAACTTTTTCCACCCTGTGCACACCACTGCAGGGTCCGCGCACTCAGCTGCGGACTTCTACCCTACGCCTCTACGCACTAGTTGTAGAGCCTCTACCTACGCTATGACCCAAGACTTAGACTTCTTACTTTGGAGCTATGACTCTCTTACCTTCTGTGTCTCTAACTACTTAGAGCTTAGCTCTTTTTATACAATTCCATGGCCCGCGGACCATGGGTATATCTCTTACAACCAAATTTAGTTTACAAAACTAAGGGAAGACTAGCTTCGGCACCTTCGTGCTCCATGACTGCAAAATGCAGACACTTTATAATTATAATTTAAAATTTGACTCAAACATCAGCTTTTAGCCCCAAAATGACCCTTGGGGGATCTCACTCCCAACAAGTTCCCAAGGCAAACATCGTGACTCACCCTCGAGTCACTCGGTAGGCACGTAGATCTTTACACGAAGCCCTTCCAGCTCAACGCATATGACCACAACCTCAATTGTGCACTGAGATGGCACCTGTTTCGCATCTTCCACCATCTGCTAGGTTACTTCTCCTGCACTGTCAACCCGAAGCTTTTGTTGCGTCACTTGCAAAGTCGCAAGCTTGCCTTCAATATTTCCTATGACTGCGTAATATTCCTTTAACTAGGGCTTTAGTCTCACCTTCAGCACTACTTCCTTGTGCAGCACTGCATCCATCTGTTCCTTTAGTTTCTTGGCTTCCTGCAGCTTGGCTAGCCTCTGTGTTAGCACGACAATTCGCGTTGTGCCCTTAACCTCATCGTAGTGTTGTTGTAGCTCACGCACTTCCTTCTCTAGCCTTTGTATGTTGGGTTCCTCCTGCAAGCTTTTCAAGACCTCAAATGATTGCTCAAATGACTACATATAGTTTGCTACTGCACTATCCAAAACTGCTACTACGTCTGTGATAGCGGTTGCCCACTGGTCCTTTACTTCTGGCAGTGTTGAAGGCTAGGCCCTCAACTGTAGCTTGGTAATTTACAGGTTCAACTCCAACTGAACCCACGCCATCTCAGTCCATGTGTTGTGCACCCCGATGACCCTTATTAATGTGTACCTCTACTGGCTCCTCCTCCATAATGGTCAATTCTAGAACCATTCGACGCGCCTCCTCAATGACCTACATAATCCTCTTACTCTGATTGGTCACCTCGGTCTCAGTGGTGATGGAAAATTTTCTTTGTAGGGCCATCTACTCATTGTTGATATGTTGTTCACTGATTATCTGGATGGCGCGGTGCTCATGGGCCCTCAGCTCTACAATTACTCCATCCTGCAAGAGTTGGAGTGCTTCACACGGAAGCGCTACCAGGTTCAACCCAACTCCCTTCAGGTTGCTGATAGTGGGCTTGTCAGCCTCATTTTCGGTGGTCAGTGCTCCATCCGGCAACACTATCGCACTGGAAGCCTTCGTGCATAGCATATCGGTAGCCTTTGAAGTACTAATAGCAAAGGTGGTAGACACCATACCCGCCTACGACACGCAGGTCTTCAACTCTTCCAACCTGGTCTAAATAGTCCCTAGGAGGATCTGTTGTTGTTGTTCAAATTGCTGCAGGGCCTCTATGGTGACATCCCTGACTATGTCACTGATATTATGTAAGTCATCGTTTGTCAATGTGATAGGGTGCAATGAGGTCTTAGTCGCCTTTGATTTCTTCCTAGACCCTCCCTTCTCCAGCTCTCCTGGGCGCTTAATGCAGGCAGACGTCTCCTGAGGGTCTACGCCGTGATGTTCTATTTCTTCCTCTTCTATCTCACGCGAAGGCGACCTCGCGCCTTTGTTAGAGCCACGCTCTATTCCACTTGTTTTCTTTCCTTCCTGATTTCCTGCCTGTTCTACCTTGGCCTTATCAGTGGCCTCCTTTTTCCTTTTCTCAACCAGTTATGCCATCTTCAGCTAGGCCTCGTCCTCCTTCTTCTATGCGATGGACTTGCTCCTATTGACTGCGAAGTTTGTGGTAGTGCGCCACTCCACTAGCCATTGGTCAAACATTGCATCAATGGCATCATTCATGTCTAGATACAGCAAGTTGTACCACTTCTGCGCAGGGTCCTTCTACACCCTGATGGATATTTGATGGAAAATAGCTTTAAAATCAATGTAGCCCTGCATGTTGGCACACACAGTGGGTGACAATCGCGACTTGCGATTGATGGCCATCTTGATGTTTATCTCCATCAAAATCCAGAAGATATTCCTATCATGGACTAGGTGTGTGTCCTTAGTCACCCATAGCGAAGCGTACTTCATTGCTTGAGGGAGGTCTGGCATGACTGCAGGGAACTGAATGTCCTTTGGTAGCTCCCATGTTAACAACATAATTGACAGTAAGAGCCACACAAAATGAAACAACTTTTTGAGGTCTTTTGCTTCGTAGCAATTCACTAGGAACTCTCCGCAAAGGTAGTCTAACTAGTTAAACTAGACTCCTTCAGTGCACTGTTGTGTGAGCACAATGACAGGCATACCTCATCAGAGCAACACTTCCTCATTACCTTCCCTGCGAGGATCTGTGTGGCTACCCTCACTGCGGGGTCGCAGATACTAGAGATAGCGTACCTGCATGGCTTCTTCACCAGCTTGAATTTTTCCTTCATTAACTCTACGAGAGCCTACTCACCACCCTTTCCACCAAAGATCATGGCTGTATTCTCACCTATATATGGAAGATGTGTTATGCAGTGAATCAACCTACCTGTGATTGGTATCGGCTCCTCCAGCCACAGACACCCATCATGCATCAAGCACAATAGCTACTTTATGACCAAAACTGTCACAAGGGTGCGGTTATAGTGCGACACCCAGAGAAAGTTGAGAAACCCTACCTTTTTTATGCCTTTGAGCCACCTCCATGGCTCCAATGTGGTCATTCCCATATTTGTATCTATGATGCGGTGCATCAGCTTCTCGGTCATCAGGTGTGGGAACTTCTCGCTGTCAACCAAGTCCCAGTCTTCAAGCCTCAGCAATGACACTTGGGCCAAGTGCGAATTGTCAAAAACAATTTCATCCAGTAGCAGAGGGGTTCACAGGGGAGTCTTATTCTCATCAATATCCTTTGGGACCTTAGACTTAGGCCTGTGCAGAGGGACATACTCCGACAACTACGTAATAGGGTTTGCACTTTGGGCTTCAACCTCATCCACTTTTATTCCCACATCCTCATCATCCATCGGGATGTCTTCGATATCTTCCTATTTTGGTTCTAGGTTTATAGCCTTGCCTTTCTCCTGTGCAGTGGCCTTTGGTGGGTTTCTCTTTGGCGATTCACACACCGGTATGACAAGCTGCTTGCCCTTCTTGTCCTTCATAGTCTCCTTATTTGGGGTTTCCTTTGGTCTCAGTGTTCTCGGTGATTTAGGGACCTCTGCCAATACCTTGACCACTTTTAGAGTAACTACTTCTACCTCTCTTTCCATTTCCTGTGTTGGCTCCTCTACTACCTATTCGATATTTATAATTTCTAGGGGTGCTGACATGATTTTATGGAAGAATTCCTATGTTTCCATTGCAAAAGTCTCAAATACCTTAGTAGCTATCAAAATCTCATATTTCTCGTGATTCATATACGCATGAGAACTCAATAACTCAATTCTCAAAATGCCAAGTGTTTCTTGCTGGACAACTACTTGTAATTTATAGGGAATTTTGAATTCAAATCCGACCATTCCCCCCAAATTTGATTCATCAATGCTAGATTGGTGGTAGATTTTCAAGGATCTGAGGCATAAATTTCATCTTAAATGTCGGTCACCCGCTCCATTAGGCCTCACTTTTGACATCAAATCATGAACATTAACTTTAACGGTCACTTTCTAGTTGACCTACTCGATTTCTCCCTGGCTAGCGCAGCTCCCTCCGAGTTATTGTGAACCCTGTGACACTTCCTTACTTCATGCCATCCTCCAATTGCATAGATCCCCAACTTGTTTTGTGTGGTTTATAGTCCCGCACCTCCTTTCAGCTACCTGGAGTGCTAAGACTGTCCTACCTTCATTTAGCCACATGGCCGGATCGCTAGTGTATGGATTCAAGCGATTGCCATTCAGCTTTCCTGGGAAGGGTTCTCCATTCAATTTGACCAGATGTACCTCTCCTCCATCGGTAATTTCCTTAATGACATAAGGCCCTATCTAGTGCATTCTAAATTTCCCTGGAAATTTATCAGACTTACTATCATATAGCAAAACCAGGTCATTTACCTTAAATGAGCACAACTTAATGTGTTGATCATGCCATGCCTTTCCGCATTGCTTTTGGACCTGGTGGTGAAATCCAACCAAAAGTCTCTCTTCCTCAAGCTCATCCAGCTATGTGATCCTCTCCTCCAGGGCTTCACGATCCATCATACCTGTGAGTGTTTCTATGCGCAGGCTAGGCACAATATATTTGATAGGAATTATCACTTCAACACCATAGAAAAGCCTAAAGGGGATTTGTCCAGTCAACTTCTTACATTTCGTTCGATAAGCCCATAGTACTGTAGGTATGTGTAGGTCCCAATTACTTCACTGAACATTGAAAAACTTGGTCAATGCATTTTAGATCACCTTGTTGAATGCTTCCACCATCCCGTTAGCATGCGAGTGATAAGGCATGCTCTTCTGGTGATATACTTGAAATTCCTTCGTCAGCGCGATGATCATGTCATTCAAGAAGTGCATAATATGATCATTTGCTAAGATGTCCAAACATCCAAATCATGTTAGTACATGCTCAAAGAGGAACTTTGCAATGGTTGTGCCTGTGCAATCCTTCATAGGCTGTGCCTCGGCCCAACGAGTCAGATACTTTGTCGCAGTGAAAATGTACCTTGCTCTTGTCTTTCCTTGGGGCTGAATGGGTCCCACAAAATTAATCAGCCACTTTTCAAAGGGTTGCAATGTCATCTGTGGATTCAAAGGCATCTCATCCCTCTATGATGGCCTACCAATCCTTTGACACACATCACATACCTTGCAATATGCTTTTGAGTCCTGATGGAGGGTTGGCCACCACAACTATGCGCATAGAATATTCTGCGCAGTTGCTCTTCTTACATAATGTTCTCCATGGCACCCCCATGAGCATCCATGAGCATGCTACTTCTTTTGAACTCAGGTACATACCATCACAATATCTCATTAGTCCCCATCTTGTACAGATGCCCAACAATGACATAGAAATCTGTCGCATGCACCACTAATTCCTTCTTTTGTCAGAGAGTTTATCTTTCCAGTGCAGTACCTATCGTTAGGAAATGTATTATATCCTCAAAATGACCATCCGCGATGCACACTGTAAATATCTGTGTGTCAGGAAATCACTTGTCCAAATTAGTGGGCTCTTACCCTCTTTCGATGCGCGAGAGATGGTTTGGTCCCATGTTCAGTCATCCAGGTTTTACAATAAATTAAAAATCATATTCCTAGAATAATAAGAGCCACTTGCAGATTCTCCCCCCAAACATAGGCTTATTGACCAGGTACTTCAGCATGGAGTGATCTATATACATCTTAAAATGGCCTCCTAGTAGGTAGTGCCTAGACTTTTGGAGAGCATACACCATAGCTAACCCTTCGCATTCAGTGGTGGAATAGTTATTCTCTGCTCTGGATAATATTTGGCTTGTGAATGCAATAGGATGGTCCAAGCCTTCTCCACCAGTCCATGTCAGTACTACTCCCAGCGCTATACATGATGCGTCGACATGTACATGAAACTCTTTTTCTAATCTGGGAAGACTAGAATCGGTGCGGTAACCATATTTTCTTTCAATACATGCAAGATCTTTTTACATTCCTCATTCCAATAGAATGTGACATCCTTCTTCAACAATTTCTCCATAGTCACTGTGATCTAGGTATAGCCTTTGATAAACTTTATGTAATATCCCGTATGTCCCAGGGTAGCGCGCAACTGCTTTACACTCCTCGACACTCCAAGTTCAATATCACCACTATCTTTGTGAGATCTACTATCGGTCCCTCTCTGCAAACCACATGCCCCAACAGGTTCCCAAAAGGAACACAAAATAGACACTTCTTGAGATTGAGAACGATATAGTATCTTCAACAGGTATCCAGCATCAAGTGCAAGCTTGCTACATGGCATTTTACTTGCCCAAACACAGTCTAGCCATCAAAATATACCTCTAATAACTGATGAATAAATTCCTTGAATGCAACCACAACTACACATGAGAAGGTCGCATGTGCATTCTTCAATCCAAATGACATTACAGTGTACTGAAAGCAACCCCACTCAATTGCAAAGGTCTTTACTCTCCTATCCTTCGACGTGATTTTGATCTAGTAGTACCGAGAGAACCCATCAGTGAAGGAATATGCTTCCGAGATGCCTACATTGTCCAACACCTCATCAGTGAACAGATTTGGGAATGGATCATGTACACAAGCATCATTAAGCTTTATCAGATCCACACATATCCTTATTTCATCCTTCTACTTTTTCTGTTGTACCACCATTGGGCTTACCAGTCAAATTCTTCCACAGGCTCAATGATGCCTGCCGCGAGCATCTTGTTGAGCTCTAAGCAGACCTTCTCCTTATATTTCGAATTGAGATGGTAAGGTCTTTGCTTAACTAGCTTCGTGTTAGACTTTAATGTAATCTTCATCATTCCTAGGTCCTCGATGATCCCCTTCAGATCTGTAACATTGGTAGGGAATAAATCATGGTATTTGTGGGTCAATTCAGTGACCTTATCTACCGTCGCATCATCCGAGTAGTCTCCAATCTTCGCGAATTTGGTTTCTACCTTCATACCAATGTTTACTTGTTTTGTTTTCAATGGTGCAGTTATATCGAGGTTTTCAATTGGTGGTCCTTTAACCTCATGGTGACCCTGTGTTTCTGGAATGTTAATCTTCCATGGATCCTCATCTTCTTCTCTAGCGGTCACATTATAGCATTCTAGCACGTGACTTAGCTGAGTAGCCTAGTCAGGCTGAGCTAAGTCCAAAGGATCCTATGGTATCCGAAAGGTAGTTGCTTTAACTTCTTGTAGCGCCTCATCAATATAGTCAAACCCATATTCAAAACTTAATGTCATTACAAAGCCCTAGCGTAGAACATCCCATTTACATGTACCATGTAGAGCTCTCTTTCTACGTACCAATTCATCGGGACAACATCCAAGGTATGACAGAACAAGTGCACCCATTCAGGTTGGGGCTTTTCTCCATAAGCCTGGGCCCATTTGGCTAAATTCATGCATGGATCATCATGTCCATCATACTTGTCTATCATTTGCATCTTAGGCTTCCAAACTTGTGTTCTCATCATCCTCCTACATTCACACCAACCATCAAAGCTTCCTTTATGCGTACCCCACCATCTTGTGGGCGTGGGGCGCAGTGCCTAGTCCAACACCTGTAAGTGATTTTTTTCTGGTACCTCCCTTTCAAATGCATCCAAAAAGATATCTACCTCATTCAGACCATCATAAGTAGTCTATTTTCTTACCTCTGAGGACACACAACGTAACGATCAGGTCATCATGTTGCAATTCAGCGTAGTCACTTCATGTAACCAATTATGCTAGCATTCTAACTCTTCATCAGAGTCCAAAATGCAGGAACTCTCACAATCCTCGGTAATCCACCCATCTGCAATGGGATTCACCCAATCTTGATCTTGCATCGTTATCTTATACATACAGTCCAAATTGTCATCACTCTCGTAATTGCAGACTAGTTCAGTATAGCACGATCTCTCAGTAGGATCTAGGGGTACTATTACGCGTAGCAATTTCTTCTCAAAGATCATCTCCAACTTCCTTAGATTTATTACCCCATTCATATCGGTAGCCTAGTCAATTCCCAGGAGTGTGGGATAGGGATTGTTGTCATCCACTATCTCTATTACTTCAAAGTTAGCCAGTGCGCTCGCACCTTCAATATCCACAATCACTCCCTGCAGCCGCCCCATGGGGATGACCTTCTACTGATTGTCCATCCTTAGCTGAATTGGAGACTACTGCAGCACGGGTCTCCCCATTCATTCCCAAGTTTTCCTTGGTAGGATGATCACATCTGACCCCGGGTTAAAAATAACCTGATCCATTTCATACTCTCCTATCTGCATGGTCATTCTCATATCCAGTCCTGTTCTTATTTTATGCTTGCCAATGTTTCGTACTGCACGTGACTCACCCTGTGCAGTTCCAACACATCTATTGATGAGCTCTTGTAACCCTTTCACAACCTTAATATTTTGCAATAACTTCATACAGGTCTCCAAGAAAGTTGTGAGCATAGAGGGGTCCATCTCCTTCTCAAGCTTGTCCTTTCTTCCTGAGGTGGAGGCCTCAGCGAAGCTCTTCTTAACTTCCATGAAGGTTTCATGTGTTTGCTCCAAATCGAACTTAGCCTCCATCATTGGAGCTTTGCAGACCCATGTACTATCTTCTAACCGATTCCCCTTGTCATATCCTATCATGATTCCACTCCTAAGCATTATATTTATGTTTGGAGCCTCTTCACGCAACTCATACCTCATCATCTGCAGGTGCTGAGTCAGGGAAGGTGGTAGTGCTCCTTTTTCATGTATCCTAGCTATCAACGTAGGGCAGTATTCCCTTTCATGATCAAACTTCGTGCAATACGTGCACGACAGACATGTTGGGTTAGTGCAATCACGGGCATAGTGTCCTGGTCCACCACAATTGTAGCAGATCAACTGTACTCAACCTTTGCAAGGTCCTCCTCCGCCTTGGCCTCGTATGCACCCCTGAAATCCTATCTACATCATCCTTGCACTCTGGTTAGGGGCCCACGTTTCTGCCTTAACCCTATAGGTGGGAGTTTTATCCATCCTCAAATCATAACTCCTGTAATTAAGCTCATCATGCCCTATCGACCTACAAAATTTGTAGAACAGCTGTTGTGGTGTTTGTACAAACATCTGTAACAAATGAAAGTTATTTGTGGCATGTTTTCCTACTACCTGACATATAGCGCATCATAATGTAGGCCCCATGCTGGGTCCTGCTTGATATTCCGGCCTCAAGTGTAACGGTTCTCCTCCTGCAATGTAGTTCACAAAGAATGGGAAATGGTCCTTGTCATGTCCCTGACTCTTGCATTTCAGGAACCATACTTCTTTGTGGACCTCTGGTTGAACCATTCTATCTTGCTTCAGACATTTCATCTCAAGGCATAGATTCTTCAACTGCGCATGGATTTGCTGAACCCCCAAATTTGGATGTTGCATTGGTGTTTCATGCAATCTCATGGAAATCTGCAAGGCCTCCGCCTGAGTCATTATATTTTGTTGTGATAGCACAACCCTTAAGTGTGGAAATAGGAAGCCACAAACCACTCGTGATGTTGTTCGTCTGTCAAATTCATGTTGGCTTTGCAGATTGTACACTTCAACCTATGATCTAGTTCCCAAGTTATCTCGCCTGGTTGCATCGCGATTTCTTTGAATCCCACAATCGACTGTGCCTTAGATTTAGGCCTATTGAATTCTCTATTCAGTGTTGTCTAGATGTCTGCCACTCTAGCATTTGGGTTGTCATTAGAGTACTTGACATACCAGGTTAGTGCACAACCTTGCAAAGCACTAACCAATGTTTCCTTCTTTATATGATCATCTGTAACACCTTGAGCTTCCCATAAAGCTTTCACAATGAACCAGAATTGGTCCTCGTCCTCATTTTCCAAGCCTTTGGAAAAAGGCAGCTTCACTAAATTTGTTATATTGAACTGCGGTGGAGGTGGAGGTGGTATGGGTGAAGTCACAGATGATGGTGGTGAAGTTGGAGGTGGTGTGGGCGGAGGTGGTATTCATGGGAATCCTTGTCTTATTAACTGAATAGTGCTTCATGGAGAAACCTTCCCTATCCCTTCCTCATCACCTCATGGAGGTGAAATCAATGGAATATACTCCAGACCCTTTTCTCCTTCATTCTTGTAAGTTTTTCCGCTTCGCATAGTTTCCAACATCAAGGTAGTTGCATGACCCATTTTTCGCACAATAGCATTTTATCTAGGTATTTAAAGATTTCATGTACTTACCTCACGGTCCTTTGAAAAAGCATCGCTCCATCTCATTTTAGTTGACTGAGGTGTTGACCTCAAACTTAGTCACAAACCCTCCTATGACATGATCGAGCCAATGATCGACATCATGGGCGATCTTGTTCTCATATGCTTCTAATTTTTGTACTAGCTCCAGGGTCTAAACAATAGGACCATCAAGTTTCCACCTTCCTTGTCTTTCTGCTAACTTTGTGATCCATTTGTATAGCTCAATTTGGAAGGAGTAGAAAATGATCTCATGGATATCTATATATAGGTACTTGTCCAACCACTGTTCCTTTTTTAGTCGTCGGTTTTTGTTCTCCTATGCCATGAATTTGCGGATCTTCCTATCCAACCATTCTCTGATCTCATCCTTAGTTGGATTCTAGTGATATGACATCACACATCTCTTATGTAGATTTCGGTCTCGGCAACGGAACCATTTGTTGGCTTAAGGGGGCCTGACCCAGGTTCAACATTAATTAGCCAAAAATATCCCTACACTATTGGCCTTTTTGGCATCAGCCTGTGGAGCGTGGACCGAAGTCTCACTTGAAGCAGTATGGGGGGATGACGAAACCAAATTTTTGCACCCTGAGATGGTTGTGATGTCATTTTCTTCCCTCTATCCCTACCTTCGTGTAGGTCGCTTCGCTCTAGGGCTTACAAGACAAGCCCTTTATTCCATCCTTCAATACCTCTGTGAAAGGGTATGATCCACCTTTATGCATCCCTAGCCTACTACTTAGGTACTTTTGCGTTGCTATGGCAACATGTTGTGCAGATTCCCTAATTAATCTAAGTGACATTCTTATCTTATCAAACAATTATAGTTAACACCGCGTAAACATATATTCGTAAATGCATTCAATTATTCAATGTAATTGCATTCATTCACACATCACATAAGCATAATAAAGGAAATTAATACATAACATATGAAGATGCATCAACTGAACAAAGACACAAGAATTGCCAAATATTTCTCTTTATTGATATCTTCCAAGTGATTGCAGATTCTATCCACCCTGCGCACACAGTTGTAGGGGTCTGCCCATTCAACCGCCGACTTCTACCCTATGCCTCTGCGCACTCATTTGCAGAGCCTCTACCTATGCTACGACCCAAGATTTAGACTTCTTACTTCAAAGCTACGACTCTCTTACCTTTTGTGTCTCTAAATACTTCGATATTAGCTCTTTTTATACAATCCCATGGTCCACAGACCATGGGTAGATCTCTTAGAGCCAACTTTACTTTACAAAACTAAGGGTAGACTACCTTTTATGACACATGACACCTTTGCTCTCCGCGACCACAAAATGCGGAGAATTTTCAATTTTATTACAAAATTTGACTCAAAAATGGCCTTTTAGCCCCAAAATTGCCCTTGGGGGATCCCACTCCCAACAATATAATGTGACTGCTGAAGAGGAGGAAGAAGTCCCGCGGAATATCAATATTCCAGAAATAGAAGGGCATCGCATAATAGAGGGACCACAAGTAGAGAAGCCAAACATCTCTGCACCTTTGAAAATAAGACAGGTAAACATTTGCACTATGGAAGAACTGAAGTTTTCAAAGATTGGAGATTATTGGGATGATGTTACCGTAGACAATGTTGTTGAATTAATTCACAAGTACTAGGATCTCTTCCCCACTAAGTTTTCAGATTTAAAGGGAATACTTGGTGATTTGTGTGTTATGTAGATCACATTCAAGCTGGATGTGAAGGCTGTCAAATAGAGGCTTTATCATCTTAATCCTAAGTATAAGGAGAAGGTTTTCCAAGAGCTAGATAAAATGCTAGATGCTGGAATTATAGAACCCGTTGAAGTGTCCGATTGGGTGTCCTCATTGGTAGTCCAATAGAAGAAACAAAAGGGCGAAATGAGAATCTGCGTAGATCTATAGAAGTTGAATGATGCATGTGTCCATGATCCATTTCCAACACTATTTACAGATGAAGTGTTAGAGAACGTGGGAGGGCAGGAGGCCTATTCCTTTATTGATGGGGTTTTCGGTTATCATCAAATTAAGATTGCACTATAGGATCATAGAAAAACCACCTTCGTGACAGAGTGGGGTTGCATTCAGTACAATGTTATTCCTTTTGGATTAAAGAATTCTCGTGCAATATTTTCCTATGTAGTCATAGCAGAATTCAAAGAATTCATTCATAAGTTTATGGAAGTATACTTCGATGACTAGACCATGTTTGGGTTGGTAAAATGCCATGTAGGAAGTTTGTGCCTTATGTTGGATACATGTCAAAGATACCCGATTGCGCTGAATTTGAAAAAATGTATATTTTGTGTTCCTTTTGAGATCTTGCTAGGTCATGTCATGTGTAAGAAAGGATTGATGGTGGACCCTACAAAGATCGTTGTAATTGTGAACATGGAGGCCCCTAAGAATGTCATGTAGCTACACACGACACTGGGGCACACTAGATACTATAAAAAATTCATTAAAACCTATGCTGAAATTACCGCGCCCATGGAAAAACTGCTGAAGAAGGATGCGACATTCTATTGGGATGAGGAATGTTAGTGCAACTTAGACATATTGAAAGAAAAGATAGTAATTGCACGGTATTTCTCAATTGGAAGAAAGAGTTTCATGTACATGTGGATGCTTCTTGGATTGCACTAGGTGCAGTACTAACACAGGCAGGTGAAGGCAAACTGGATCATCCTATAGCCTTCGCAAGTAGGAAGTTATCAAAGGCTGAAAAAAATTATTCAATGACAGAGTGCGACAGATTGGCCATGGTCTACACATTGCAAAAATTTAGGCATTAGCTATTAGGGGGACATTTCAAAATGTATACAAATCATTCTGCCTTAAATTATCTAGTCAACTAACCTGTCTTGGGGGGAAAGATTTCCAGGTGGTTGTTATTATTTCAGGAATATGATTTTGAAGTTATTGTGAAGCTTGATCAGTTGAACATTGATAAGGACCATCTGTCAAGGATTGAAACAGGTGAAGAACCCACTAATTTGGAGGAAGGGTTACCAGATGCGCAACTCTTTATTGTACATGTAGCAGATGACCATTTTGCTGACATTATTCAATTCTTAATTACAAGGATGGTGCCTGAAGGATATACAAATCAACAAAAGAAGGAACTAGTAGTTCGCGCAACAAAGTTTTCAGTCATTGCAGGACATTTGTACGAAATGGCGGCAGATGAAATATTGCAACGATGTGTGCCAAAATTTGAGCGTGATAGTATTATCGTTGAAGCTCATGAGGGAGCTGTGGGAGGCCATTATGTAGGGAAAGCAACTGCACAAAAGATTTTGCGCGCAGGATTATGGTGGTCCACATTACACAAGGATTCCAAAGCATACTGTAAGGCATGTGATGCTTGTCAAAGGACTGGGCTTCCATATCGAGAAGGGACGAACTACCACTGCATCCTTAGGTATCTTTGTACGTTTTTGAGAAGTGGGTGATCAATTTTATTGGGACAATTCAACCACCTAGAAAAAAAATGGGCATGCGCTACATTATCACTGCCACAAAATATTTAACTAGATGGGCAGAAGCACAGCCAGTAAAGGATTGTATGCCGACTACTACAACAAAGTTATTATTTGCATATGTCATAATGCAATTTGGATTCCAGAAAGTGTTAATGAGTGATAGGAGAACACACTTTCTAAATGAAACAATTAGTGCGATGACAAATTAATTTTAGGTCTACCATCAGAAGAGCACACCATATCAGAAGTAGGAAATGGGATAGTTGAAGTTTTAAAAACAATTTGGAGAACACATTGACAAAGATCTATAATGCGGAGCAGAATTACTGGGATGTGCATGTACCTACATTACTATGGGCCTATAGAACAACCTGTCAGAAGCTGACAAGGGAAACACTGTTCAGATTGGTCTATGGGATCGAAGTAGTAATGCCTATGGAGTACATTTTACCTAGTCCACATAGTAGTTTTGATAGACATGGTGAATTTTGAGGTCTTGGAGGAATGGATTTCACAGTGAATGGAGTTAAAGGAGGACCAATTTCTGGTGGGATTCCACCAACAGGTATAGAAGGAACAAGAAAAATAATGGCATGATTGCCATATCAAGCTTCACACTTTCAAGATAAATTATCTTGTGTTGTTATACGATAGAAAGTTCACCAAATTTCTAGGTAAATTCCATATGCGTTGGCTAGGACTACATATTGTCAAGGATATTACAGAGAGTGGCTTAGATCAACTCATGAATTTTAATGGTGAACCTTTTCTAAGAAAAGTGAATGGGAGTTAGTTGAAGCTATATACAGGGTATCCTACTCCTATGCAAGGACTATATGAATGCATGACAGTCTTAGTGCTCCAAATAGTTGCAAGGGAGAGAGGGACTATAAACTACACTTCCTGACTAGGGGAACAAGGTAGCAAACAAGTTGTACGAAGATTGACAAGGGTGCAATAGATGAAGTTGCACTTAGGATGCTGCATCATGAAGGAAGGTGAGATGCATCCCAAGCCAAAAATAGCCATTGGAGTCACTGTATATGATTTCACTGAAAAAATCTTGTTAGTAGGAGTGGGTAGGCAGAATTAAGGTGAAAATATTTTAAAATCCACTGCCAAAGGTGCATTTATCACAAAGTTGTGGAGGGAATGGTCAGATTTGAATCTGAAAATTGCTATAAGTATGTCATGTTGGTATACAAAGGAACACTTTGTTGTCTACGAATTTATTGCATGCACCGAGAAGATTAGAAGGTTTTGTTCAAGCACCCATGGCTCGCTCATTATTCAGATACATTGCGTTGAGTTTCTTTGGAGAGGATATATGCGCCTAAGAGTTCTGAGGCCACAGTGTCTGAGGCCCTAGCTCTGGAAGCTATAGCCATAGAAGCTACACCAATAGTACCTATGACACCAAGGTTTCCTAGGCCAAAGTAGTGTGCTTCTAAGCCAAAGTAAAAGAAGTCAGTCATAGAACCAGTGTGCCACTCACCCAAAAATTATCTATAGGAGGTGCGGCAGAAGGGAAAAATGGACAATCAAAAGCAAACTTTTATTCCCTAGATCTAGAAGAAGAGGAAATCCATGAGGGGATTAAGGAATTGGATGTCGAAGATGCTGAACCAGTCACTGTGATTTGGCATATGTGCCTCCACGAAGAGGACAAAAGAAGATGACCAAAGACCCCAATTCCAGCAAATTTTCAATTTCTACACCACTATTCCCAGCTAAAGTTGCGTTTGAGGGTGCACTCTTGGCATGCATACCAATGTTAGAGATTGAATACTGGGACCTTGCCAACCAGGAGAAATTCCCACATTTAGCAATGAATCAATATATGTCCTGCATATACTATGAAGATACAAGGGTCACGAAGTTGGAACCGATGAAATGGGTCAGAGGATTTCAGCTAGCAGGACTATTGCACATGTTATTTGTACCCCATTTTCACCACTCCAACATCAATATGGTGTGTGTGCACTTATTGCTGACAATAGTGCATGATGGGTGTTTATGGCTAGGTGAGCCTATCCCCATCATGGATATGTTAATCCATCAGATTACTAAGCTACCATATAAAGGAGAGGACCTGACAAAGGAGCTTGCAAGCAAAACCAAGGAAAAACAACTCGTAAACTGCACAAAGATTGAATTCTGGATTATAAAGGGAAAGCATGGATATTTTATCCGCTCCATAACATAATAGATGGTACAGTTTGTAGTGTCGATCCTAGTAGGAAAGATAATGTGGAAGTGTCGTGCAGTTGAGGTGCCCATGTTGGTAATTTCATTAGTAGCACAATGTGCGAACGAGATCCAGTATAATTGGGCCGAGTATCTCTGTAATTTTTTTTTGGAAAACTGTCATGAGGCACAAGAGAAGTGCTAGCCATTCCACTATGCTTGGTTCTTATTGCTAATCATTTTGGTGGCATGAAGGCTTCTGGAGGATAGTCAATTCGCTCTACAAAATGAGACCCTCCTAGAGGCAATGAAGTTCACTTCATTGTGGAAGACAAAAGACATGGAATGGATTATAGAATCCAAAGTTTTTTGGGTATTCATGGAGATGGACATGCCACTGGTTATAAACCAGAGGCCAAAGTTATCACCCACTTTGTTCAAGTAGCTGAGGGCCTTTGCAGAATTTAAGGTAGATTTTCACAATGTCTGGATTTGCACAAGGAGAGACCCTCAAAAGGAATGGCACAAGATGCCTTACTTAGTGGCTGAAATAGATACAGGAAGTTAGCTGTTGATGGCCAACAGAGTGGCGTGATACTTCCCAGTTGGATGTCAAGACAAGAAAAGCAAGAGAAATCTCCTTTGTGCATACCTCTTATATGAAAAAGAGGAAAGAAAAAGAGCAGGAAGTCACACAGGAGAAGGCTCCCCAGTAGAAGAAAGATGTTGCTGAAAAGGCCACTACATAGACAACGCGCACTAAAAAGGAGTGAGCAAATAAGGAATGTACAGAAAAGGAGCAATCATCAGCTTCCCCACATACCACAGAGTAGGAGCTATCTACATAGGGCAATGATGGGGGTGAGGAGGTGGATGGGGGTGAGGAGGTGTCCACCCCCCTTTAAATTCTAGAAGTGCACCAAAGAGATAGTGACAGGTCTACGAAAGAAATAGAAATTAGATAAAAATTCATCGGTGGACCCTCTTGTACTAACATAGGGTGATTTGGATGAGATTAGCGATAAGGTTCGCGATGCCACATCTGAGCTATGGTTGCATTTTGAGCAGTAGTATATGTAGACACTAGGGAGAGTCCAAAAGGATCTGTGTGAGCGTGGCATAAGCGAGCCTAAATCAAGCGAGCGTTAGTGTCCCAGAAGTGGAACGACATTGGACCTAAGGATCATTTCTTTACCAGAAGGATCCTTGCGAGTAGATAAGCAGTAAGACCGTGGCATGCTAGAAAATATCAAAGATATTGGACTCAATGTAGTCACACTGCAGCTCGAGGCCCTCCATGCATTGCATCAAGGGGTCTCAGATGAGTTGCGGATCAGGGAACAACGTGCCCTTATAGTCCTCAGTGAATTTAAAGTCAACAATGAACATATGTATGAGGAGAAGACACAGGCACTAAAAGAGAAAGAGGAAATGTAACCGTGACGTGAAAATCTAGATTCAACAATTGAACAAGTCTGCAAAACAGTTCCAGAATTGCATATCTTAGCCGATGCGTAGGCCAAGACAAAAGTCATGAAATTAGCTGTTGTGATGCATGACACCAAAGAGGAGATTGGGCGAGTAACTTTTGAGTTCCAGATGAAGATATCCAAACTCCAGCTCAAGCTTCAACAAACCACACCACGAGAAGTTTAGGAACAAAGAGGTGCAGCTATAAAAGAATCAATGGGTCAACTAGATGTCGTAGTTCATGGTTGTGACCAGCTATTCAGTCAGGCAATGGGCCTATGGGATACATTGCAGGAGGACCCTACACTGCAATAGTTTAACACAAAGATCAGGGAAGCACAACAAAATATGATGAAATCAATACAACTGTGTGGATATTGGCTCCAATCCAATGATTCACGCGCTTGCAGGAAGGTAGGCAATTCAGATGCAGATCCAAGAGTTACAGAAAAAGTAATCCTTGCTAAGAGACCGACTTCAGCCTTAAATAGAGGAAGCCAGCCAAGTTTCACAGAATATTCATGAGAATCTGAAGGCCATGCCGTAGACCTAGCAGACTATGCAACTTGTAGTGGACGGGACATCCATAGAGAAATTGGTCTAGGAGGTACAACAAGTAGCAGAATAGAGGGCTGCAAAACTTCAAACATTGACCAATGCATTAAGCAAACTCTGCCAGAAAGTGGAATAACCAGCTGAGTGACTCAAGGGTGAGTCATGATCTTTGTGTTGGGGGCCTATTGGGATGGGTTCCCTAGGGGTAGAATTGAATTAATTTATTCATTTCTTGTAAATAATTTTGTAAAGAATGTAAAGTCTCCACAAAATATGGATGTGAAGCACGTAGCTAGTCAAGCATTGCAAGAGCCTTAGCCCCTTGTTTCGGTAAGTTGTTAGTGTTAGTATCTGCATACTTCCATTAGGGATCAAAATTTTATCTTTTCATTTTCATTTTAGGGGTCCCATACTGAAATTTTTACATCATTTCATTAGGTCACATCAAAATGATCCATTGGTGGTTGTATTCTCTTTAGAAAATCTAATTTATCCCTCATAGAGTATACTTGCTGACCCTTCTTCAGGTTCTCTTTAGTTATGGTTTCATGGTCAATTTGGAATCATGCTTTCATTAGGTCATAGGGCATGTTTCATTAGGTCTTAGGGTTTCATTTCCAAGGTCAAGACCTTGATTTAAAAGTGTAAATAAAGGGCAGCAAGCATATGAGGATGATAAATAAGTCAAGTATGATGCCTAGTAAGTCATAGTCACTATATAATTATGTTTTAAACTAATGTAATTTTCGCCTAAAAAACATGACATTTTTGAGGTGAAAATAGAGTATTTTGAGTTAATTTGTATTTCTTATGTAATTTTAAGTCACTTTATGTAATAAATGATCCCAGGTGTACCAAAGCATCTCTCCCTGCTACAAGAAAAAGAAACACTGCAAAAATCAGTTCAAGTTGAGCATTATCCACCTGAAAAGAAAGAAAGAAGAAAAGGCATTAAAAACAGAGTTTTGAAGAAGGTCAAGAAACATTAGAAAGTGGGTTTTTCAAGTGCAAAATCAAAATTTACTCCTATATAAGGTCCACATTTCATTTTCAAGTTCAACATTCTCATTTGGCAAGAAAGGAGTGAAAAAGTGAGGAGAAGAGGAAAGGTTGAGTGAGTTTTGGGCAAAGGAGAAGTAGCGCTATGCATTGAGAGGTTGGCGTTGTACATCTAGGGCCAGTGTTGTGTTTCTGGAGATTTCCATAGTGTAAATTTACACTGCACTGTGCTTCTAGAGGTGGCATTGCACATCTATGCATTGGCGCTGCGCGTTGTGCAGGAGGGCCAGAAAGGCCTGAAAACTTAAAAAAAATTCAAGATTTCCCTCTCTTCCCTTCATACAAGTTGTCCTCCCATATTACATTGTTGGTTTGCATTCAAAATTTTAAGCATAGTTTCCCATGGTAAATGTGAAACCCTAATTTTCCCCTAGTTATGCCTAAAACCCTAAACCCAATTATCCCTCCTATCACCTATCACTAAAACTCTAAACCCTTTCCCTATTACATTCCATAACATCCACATCCCTTTATCCCTCTTCCCAAAAAGAAATATCTCAAACAAATCAAACCCTCCCTCTCATTTTTATGATTCCTACTCCCTAATTCATTTTCTAGTGCATAAGGTCATCTCCCATCCCCTCACTCCTAAATCACTCTCACTCATTCCCTTTATACAACCTCAAGCCTTGCAAACATGGACAGAGAGGACCTAGACTATGAGGAGGAGGAAAAAATAGGCAGTGATAGTTTGACAGATATACCTTGGCATCAGAGAAAACCACACAATGCAGGTAGAATTATCAAGGAAGAGCCATCAAACCTCAAAGAATTGTACGCCTATTAGTTGGTTGTCACTTGTTTTAGATATCTTGGCTACCATGAGTTACGTGAGCAGGTAGAGAGAGTTCAACACCACCCTGAGCTCACCAGAATTTTTGTATCCCATCTCTAGGACAACAAGGTGACTCTTGTTGGGGTGACATTTACATTTTCACCTTCCATCATTGCAGATGCAACCAAGATTCCAAATGTAGGGGAGAAGTGGTACAAGGCACAGGACCTGGATGAACATTATTATGAGCCTTATATCAAACCCAGGTACAGAAACAAGGCAAAAAGGCCTTTTCCTTTGAGATTCCTTGAGGAAAAATATGCTCCCGTGATGAAAATCATCATGAAATATTTCACTTGTGAGGGAAGATTTTCTAGGCTATACACCTATCACATCAGGCTTCTCATGCATTTTACCAGGGTGAAGATGCTAAACCTCCCTTATTTCTTATTCAGGGTTATTGAGAAGATGGATCATTTTGTCCAAAAAAAGCCATACCCTGAGTAGATGAGCAGTCCCTATCATTATTCCCTGATCAATATGATTGTGCTTCATCATCTCAGCCTCCTCAATATCTCTTGGGAGATTTATTTCTCATGAAATCTTTAGGGGTCCTCAAATTCCTCCACCAGTGTCTCAAGAAGTAGGGGGACCTTCTAGCAGTTCTCAGGTGAAAACAAATGAGGAGGCCAAAGAGACTAGAACTCCTGAGGTGCCCCAAACTTACATGACATATTAGAGGGGTACAAGGATATTGTTTGCACCTGATAGGCAAGCTTTTTCTCCACAAGATGTGGAAGGGACCTTGCCTTCTTCATCAACCCATAGGCAAATGCTTGCTCCATAGGATGTGGAAGGGGATTTTCATTCTTCATCAACACAACAGGTACAGGTGTAGCAGCTGCACAAAGGGAAGGAAAAGATGTCGGAGGAGAGTTTTGATGATGAGGAGAAAGAGAGGGACTTTTATTTGATAGAGCATGATGATCCAGAGCAATGTTATACTCATCATGGCATGGAAATAATTGACTTAGAGGCTCAGGATGAAGAAACAATAAAGGACATCATCATACAGGAAAAGAAGGCTCATGTCCAAGCTTTGATGGACAATTTGGAGAGGGCCAAGTATGTCATCACATATTTGGAACAAGAGAACAACTAGTTGAGTGACAAGCAGGTCCTCATGGAGCTAGAACTTCTCAAGGTAAAACGACAAAGTGACAAAGAGGCACAGGTCACTTTGACTCCAATCGAGAAGGAAATTGAAGATGATAGAGAGACTTGGCTTGAGGGAGTCAATTTTCACCTAGAGAATCTATTGGAGAAGGCTAATAGAGAAAACCAGATGATCAGGCACATGGCCTACCATCACAGGACCCGAAACAACATTTGCAACATGAGGGTCAAAGATATGAAATCTAGGCTAAGGCGAGCTCTAAAGGGAAAAAAGGAGGAGGATAGGCTTAGGTTGCTTTCTGAAGCTTCCTTGGATCATTAGGATACTTGATGATGGTGATTCTCGCCAATTTTGGTTAAGTTTGGAAGAGTTTTTTTCATTTGCAAATTTTGAAATTTTAAACACAGAAAATCAGGCTCAACATGCAGCGCCACTGGCGCTACGCTTTTCCTAGGTGCATGAAATGCACAAATGGTTTGCATTTTTGTATTCAAAGTGATGCGTACATGCATCCTATGGATTTTCTAAGTTTTTTTGGCAGAACTGGTCCACCAAAAGGTCAAAAAACACCCTAAAAATGTCCTTTCTACCACTGTTTGGACACACAGAAGCAGTCTTGGGAGAATCAAGTTTTGAGGGGTCAAATGAGCTTCAAATGTAGAATTATAGGTGTTTTGGAAAGTATACTTGAATAAATTTACAATGAGCTATGCTGAGCTCAATTTGGATGTTGGGAAGGCCTCCAAAATGGACCTAAAAGTGGCGTTTCATGTTGGGCCAGTGGCGCTGTGTGTGGGGCAAATTTGCACAGGATGGCTATTTTTCCATTTTTTGACTGTGTTCATGGATCTTCTCTCATGGAGGATGTTTTACCATTGTAAATGATGACTTGGCATGTAAATATTATGGATAACTAGTAGTAGAGGGTAGATTCATTACATTAAAAGTCAATTTGAGCTCAAATGAATAAGTTTTTCACTTTTAGAGGCAAGTTGTTAAAGTGCCTATATTCATGTTTCTTGTTCAGTGTTGGTTATATTAGATCCTCATCTTAGGGCTTCGGCCCCTAAGGATGGGAGGAGGTTGAAACAAAGCATATATCTTCTTCTTCTTTCTCATTGTAAAGGGTTGGACTCAGCGGGATGCTTAGACCTTGATTATACATTATTTTGTAGCAGATTAGCAGGAGATTAATAAGAATTGTAGCTATTTTTATGGGATCCATGTGGTATGGAGTTTTAGTGCATTTTATTCTCTTGTGATCATATTTTAGTATGTTTTGTGTATTCCGTTAATCATTTCATTGCTTCTAAGTGAATGCTTTCAAGCTGATAGGTAGAATTCATTACATCAATGCTCTGCTTTGGGAAAACATTCACCATTTCATGTTTTCTATAGTTTGGGAAGGATCCATGATAACCACATGCTCTTGCTAGCATATCACTAGTCTTAAAAACCTCACCCATCAAGCCATAGAGTGCTAAACCTTATGCCTACCTTGCCCCATTGGACACCCTGCAATTTTGACCTAATTCCCTAGCACTAAACTGTCCAGCTCCTCCTGATCCAGCAAAACCCCTTCAAAATCCAATCAAAACATTATGATACTATACCTAGCCTAATATCATTTTCCTAATTCACTTATCTTAGCATAGATCCTTATGGAGAGAGCCCTCTCTCAGCCTAGTAGGGCTAGCTACTTGGCTAAGCGTGGTTTGTGGTTACCCTGGCATTGCCTTCGTTTAGCCTGAGGTTCAATCTAGGTGATAACGTAATGGTGACCATACTAGGGAATGAAAGACTAATCAATCTAGTAGTATCTTTCATTTGAATTCTCAAGCTTATGGATGATGAATTTTAGAATTTACTAGCCTGAATTGGAAAGGTGTAGAGCAATATATAAAACTTCGAAATTTGAGCACATTGGCTTCAAGAAAGTACACTAGGGCCAATCTAGATCCAAACCCTGCCCCAGTAGTGGATAATCCCAATATGATTTCGAGAAGACTCAAAAGACAAGAGAGTTTAGTCAGTCCAAATTACACCTTTAATAAAAGCAAATTCCTGCCTTGATGAGTGGTTGTTTTTAGAAGACCTTCCCTTTGATCTGTCATTTTACCTTTACTTATTTAGAACTAGGTCTAAAAGTGCACTTGATGACATAGTTCTAGATCCAGATTTTATTGCAGATCTTGAAGTGCAAAAGGAAAACCAGTCAATTGATGAGAATATTCTAAATTCCCCTCAATCATCCCTTACTATTGCTAAGATCCCCGAGCTTTCTGAACCAGTGTCCACTACCCTTAGTTCACCATTATTCCCTTTAACCTCTGAAGTTCATTCCCCACCTCCATTTATACCTTCACTTCCCTATCAACCTATCATTCTTGATCAATCACCTATTATTCCCAGTTCTCCATCAAATACTGCATCATCTCCTAGTACCCCAATCCTTGCTTTAAATCCACCTTGAGTAATGGCTACCCGGTATGCACCCCTTGTTTTACCTCAGAATCTTGGTGCCATGACCGCTGATTATCAAACCAAAATAACTTTCTTCGATGCCACTCAAACCATTACAGATCATCAACATGTTGATAAAATGAACGATTTCTTTGACCTCCATGAAGTATAAATTGAAGATGTGATGATGAGATTGTTTGTACAAATCTTTGGAGGTGAAGTTCGCAAATGGTTTAGAGCTTTACCTGCAGCTTCTGTCACCACTCTACTAATCCTCCATAGGCATTTCCTGGATCAATGGGAGGTGAAGAAGAATCCACTTCAGATTTTTTCCAAGTATGAGAACATCAAAATAAATGTTGGTGAGAGTGTGAAAGACTATTGTGTGAGGTTTAATGTAGTATATAATGCTATTCCTGCCAACATTAAACCACCGGAGGGATTGGTTTTGCTCAAGTTTCCGGAAGGTTTCGATGCTGATATGGCATATCAATTGCGGGAACATGATCCTACCACACTAGAAGACATGCAAAAGCTGTGAGTGTAGAAGCAAACTTGTTGGCCAAAAGAGAAAGAATGAGATATGAGAAAAGAGTGACCATGAAAGAAGAATCATCCACCTTAGTTGTAAACATGGATACATTGATTCAAATAATGGAGAGGATGGTTGACTGGTTATCCATCACAAATAGACCTGAAGCACCATATGGAATCCAAATTTTAGAGGATAGCAGTATGCCCAATTCCGAATCAAGCAGAGAGAACAAAAAGCACCAGAGAAACTAGTGCAACAACAACTAATCAGAACTACCTTACAACAGAATTATGTTCAAGGAATGGAAGAAGAAGATGAGGAAGATCCGGTAATTGAAACAAATCAATTTTTCACTGCTGATGGTATGCCTATATTACTAACCGAAGATGAAGAATATGTAGAGGTTCCAAACATTTAAAGGGATGAGGATTACATCTTAGCAAATGATGTGGTTTTGGAGATTGAATCTGATGATTATCAATGTGGTTATATGAATGCTTTGACTACACAGCAGAGGTAGTACTCTTTAACAAGTAGAGATGTACCAGTCAATCCCATTTAGAAATTAAAGGTTGTGCAATCCAAGAATGATTCCTCAAATACTTATAAGAAAGGGAAAGATCTTGTTGATCCAAATCCCAGCAAGGTACCATCAACAAGTATCACAACAAACGAGAAGAACAATTAGAAAAATGATAGTGCAACGAAAGAGCAAGTAGATAAGAAGGACATTGGTGTCAAAGAGGTAGAAAAAGTTTCATCCTTTAATTTATAAAGTGAAATTGCTAAATTAAAAGCGTCCATTCCTTTGACTGAGCTTGTCAAGAATAGTAATTATAAACACCATGTATCTAGAATATTGCAAATAGATCCTTTGTCAAACATAGTGAATGTCGAGGATGATCATCCTGAACTCATTTTTGGTCCAGCCATAGAAGGTCAGCCTGAAGATAGCGAAGTCCCTCCCTTTTATCTAAGTCTTAGACTGCATGAGTACATTCTCCATAATGTTATGTTAGATTCTGGAGCTTCCCACAATTTGATGCCCAAAGCCATTATGGAAAAGTTGGGCTTGGATATCACTCGAAAATATCATGATTTGTACTCCTTTGACTGTGGTAGAGTTCGTTGCATTGGTCTCATCAAAGATTTGGTGGTTTATTTAGATCAAATCCCAGCCAAAAATGTCTTGATGGATGTGGTAGTTGTTGATATACTACCTCAATTTGGTATGCTCTTATCTAGATCATGGGGTGCTAAACTCAAAGTCACTTTACAACTTGACTTCTCTTATGCTACCATCCCCGTTTTTGGTCAATTGAGGAAGCTGTACTGGGAAAATAAAATGAAGTATATGATCACTAGTGAATAGAAGACTATGAATCATCCGATAAATGATGTACATACTGATTTAGAGTCCTTTGTTTTGTACTCTGATAGTGGATTGAATGATGTAGATATTCAGCTTGTAGAAGTTGATGATGTACCAAAACTTTATGAGAATTTTAGAGCAATTCTTAATCAAGAAAAGAGAAAAATAGAAATTTCTTCTAAGCAGCCTACACAACAGCAAAAGTTCAGTGAAGAGTAGAAAAATGAAGTAATCAACAAAGGTAAGGTAGAGAAGGAAGCATAATTTCAACATCTAGAAGATGAAGCCGACCTTTGGAGCATGGAATTCAATGGCGCTGTGGGTAAGGACAGTGCTGGTATTGGAATTTGGATTCGAAGCCCTACTTTCCAACCTGCCAAAGTCCCAAGTAATGTTAGAGTATGTTCCTACAAGTTAACTTTTGATTTCTCTAATAATGAAGCGAAGTATGAGGCTTTGATTACAGGTCTTAAAATTTTGAAGAAACTGGATGTGAAAAGGATTTATATTTATGGCGATTCAGAGCTAGTGATTAAACAAGTAAAAGGAGAATATTAAGAAAAACATTCGCAGATGAGAGCCTACAGAAATGCAGTTCTGGATATTTTGAGGATGTTTCTAGAATATACCTTGACAGCAGTACCCCAGACTCAAAAAACCATTGCAGATTCATTTGCCACTGTCGCCAACGATTTGAAAATTCCAATAAATTCTAGCAACAAATTTGAAATTCGTGTCAAACATAGGCATGTTGTTCTTGATAATTTGAATTATTGGCAAGTTTTTTGGGATGACAATGAAATTAATTCCTTTTTGCAAAATTAAGGAGAGTTTAAGAATGCTTTCATTGATGATGTTTGTGATTCCAATGAACAAGATATTGAGGTAAATTAGATGGAGGTTTTACAATTGAAGGATAATATTATTCCTAGAGGTCTCATACCTTTAGAGGAGCTTTTTGATAAGGATGATGTGGCAAGAAAACTGAACTTGGTTCCTACGGACAAAGGAGTTGAAGATGTAAACCTTGGAACAACTGACCAGCCCAAGCTTGTAAAGTTATCAAAAACATTGTCTCCCGAAGTAAAAGCTAAGTATGTTAGATTACTTTCTGAATTTTCTGATGTTTTTGCATGGAATTATTCAGATTTGAAAGTGTATGACAAGGATATCATTCGGCATACTATTCCTATCAAGTTGGATCAAAAACGTTTTAGAAAGAAGTTGAGAAGAATTAATCCAAAGCCACTGCCATCCATTGAGAAGAAGGTAAATAGATTGTTTAAAGCTGGCATCATTGTTCCAATTAGATTTTCTGATTGGATTTCAAATTTGGTCCCAGTACGAAAGAAGACTGGAGAAATAATGTTGTGCATAGATTTTTGGAACCTGAACAAAGTGTCCTTAAAGGGTAATTACCCACTTCCTAAGATGGACGATATTTTGCAAAGAGTAGTTGGAGCATCACGGATGTCACTACTAGATGGTTACTCAGGCTATAATTAGATCTTGGTTCATGAAAGGGACCAAGAAAAAACCTCCTTCACAACACCATAGGGAACTTTTCAGTATGCCAAAATGCCTTTTGGGTTGAAGAATGCCGAAGCCACTTTTCAGCGAGTGATGGACATAGATTTTTCTAATGAGAAGGATGTTTTCTTGGTAGTTTATTTAGATGACCTGATGGTATTTTCTAGTTTTAATGATGAGCATTTGCACCACTTAAGGATTGTCTTTCAGAAATGTAGGAAGTTCAGGATTTCTCTAAACCCAAAAAAGAGTCTTTTTTCCATGGAAGAGGGTAATTTTTTTTTGCATATAATTTTTAAAGATGGTATTTGCATTGATCCTTCAAGGGTGGAGGAAATCTAGCATATAGAAATTTCGTGCAACAAAAAGGAGATTCAAGCTTTCAGTGGTAAGATGAATTTCTTACGCAGATTTATGCCAAATTTGGCTGAGTATTTACAGGAAATAACTAATATGTTGAAAAAGGACAACACTGTGAAATGGACCAAGGATGCCATGAAATAATTCAACTGGGTAAATTTTGCTTTGACCACAGCCCTAGTCTTGATTAGTCCTGATTATCCTCATGATTTTATTATCTTTTCATTTGCATCCGAGCACACCATGGTTGCAGTGTTGATGCAAAAGAGGGATCAGGTGGAGCAACCCGTTGCCTTTTTCAGTAGGACTATTCAAGATGCTTCTTTGCATTACAATATCATTGAAAAACAAGCGTTGGCTCTTATAAAAGCATTGAAGGATTTCAGAGTATACATTCTACATTCACATACTAGAGAATAGTCTCCTAACGTAGAAATCAAGGATGTTCTCATGCAAACTGATCCGGAGGGGAGAAGAGGTAAGTGGATAGTAGCAATGTTTGATTATGATATTGGGATTAAGCCTACCAAACTGATCAAAGGACAAGGCTTGGAAAAATTGATGGTTGAATCAAATTTGCATGCTCTAGACATAAATCTCATTACAACAATGTTAGAGGATGAAGATCGTGGCTCACTCATTCAAGTATCATAAATGTTTCTCAAATCAGCTTGGTATTCTTGTATATTTTATGTTCTTCAACATCTTTCACCACCTCCCAGAATGTCAAGAAGTAAAGGTAGATCACTAAAACTAGAGTCTGCAGAATTCTGCATTTTAAATAGTGCTCTCTATTGGAAAGATCTGGGAGGAATTATTCTTAATTGTTTGGTTGAAGATGAAGCTTAGTAGGTAATAAATGATTTTCATAGAGTTGATTGTGGTGATCGGTTTTTTGGAAAACAATAGCTAAAAAAGTGTTTAGACCAGGATATTATTGGCAAACTTTGTTTTCAGATTTATATAAGATAGTTATGGGCTGCCATGAATGCGAAGTTTTTCAAGGAGAAAGGAAGTTGTTTCCTCTTCCTTTGAAGCCAGTTGAAATAAATGAACCTTTCTAGTAGTGGGGACTTGATTTCATAGGAGAAATCCATCCCACATCATCAACACAACACAGATGGATTTTGACAACTACCGATTACTTTGGGAAGTGGATTGAGGCCATTCTGACAAGGAAAGCCACGGACACGGAAATTATCCAATTTTTAGAATCTAATATCTTGCCTAGTTTAGGGTGCCCTCACAAGAATATAACTGATAATGCAGCAACATTTATGTCCAAGAAGATGGTTGAGTTGTGCAACAAGTACAAAATTACATTGGGCCGTTCCATGACATACTACCCTCAGGGCAATGGATTGGCTGAGTCATCGAATAAATCCTTGGTGAACATTATCAAGAAAATGTTGGAGGCAAACAAGAATAATTGGCATTGAAAGCTTGTTAATGCCTTGTGGGCCGATAGAGTGAGCAACAAGAAATAAACAAGTATGTCACCTTTTGAGTTGGTTTATGGTACTGATACAATATTTCCTACATCACTTGCAGTCCCAGTCATTAGATTATTACAGGAAGCTGGCAGCGAAGAGGATGATATTCAGCACATAATTAATCAAATGATTCACCTTCAGCAAACAAGGAAACAGGTTTCTGAAAACACTTTCTAGTTGCAAGAGAAGATAAAGAAAATTTATGACCACGAAACCAAAGCAAAAAAGTTTCAGCTGGAAGATGTAGTGCTGCGGTGTGATGCACAGAATGAGGAAAAGGGAAAGCATGGTAAGTTTGACAATTTATGGAAAAGACTATATAAAATCTCAACTTATTGAGGACAGAATGAATTTTTGTTAAAGGAAATGGATGGTCAAGAATGTTTAGGAGGGCCAGTGAATGGTAGGCTCCTGAAGCACTACTACTTTTGAGGTTGTTCCCTGAAGTTACTTCACCTTCATTTTATATACTAGTTTTCTTTTCCTTGCAAGGTTTCAAGTACACTGTCATTTGAGCTTGGGGCCTGAAGTGAAAGCTATAAAGTTTGAATGATTTGTGTCAAGTTTGGTTGATTGGTTTATAGTCTAGTTTAGAGTCATTTGTGAGTCCTTTTTTAGTTTGTATTGAGTCATTTTTCACTTTTGTGTTTGTTTGACCGTATTTCCCAATGGATGAGGCACTTGGTCTATGACGTTCTTGACACCTCCAAGGAGCTACCATCCCCAATAAGGCCAATGTTAGTGTTAGTATCTACATACTTCCATCAAGTATCAAAATTTTCTCTTTGAATTTTCATTTTAGGGGTCCCATACTAAATTTTTTACATCATTTCATTAGCTCATGTCAAACTGATACACTGATGGTTGTCTTCGCTTCAGAAAATCTAATTTCTCCCTCATAGAGTATACTTGTTGACCCTTCTTTAGGTTGTCTTCAGTTATGGTTTCATGGTCAATTTGCAATCATGCTTTCATTAGGTCATAGGGCATGTTTCATTAGGTCTTAGGGTTTCATTTCCAAGGTCAAGAGCCTGATTTAAAAGTGTAAATAAAGGGAAACAAGGGTATGAGGATGATAAATAAGTCAAGTATGATGGCTAGTAGGTCATAGTCATTGTATAATTACCTTTTAAGGTTATGTAATTTTCACCTCAAAAACATGTTTTTGAGGTGAAAACATAGTATTTTGAGTTAATTTGTATTTATTATGTAATTTTAAGTCACTTTATGTAATAAATGATCCCGGCTGCACCAAAGCATCTCTCCTTGCTGCAAGACAAAGAAACACTGCAAAAATCATTTCAAGTTGAGCATTATCCACCTGAAAAGAAAGAAAAAAGAAAAGGCATTAAAAAACAGAGTTTTGAAGAAGGTCAAGAAACATTAGAAAGTGGGTTTTTCAAGTGAAAAATAAAAATTTACTCCTATATAAGGCCTCACATTTCATTTTCAAGTTCATAATTCTCATTTGGCAAAGGAGAAGTGGCACTGCACTTCTGGAGAGTGGCGATGCGCATTTGGAACAATGTTGAAGTGGCAATGTGCATTGAGAGGTTAGCATTGTGCATCTGGGCCTGGTGCTACGCATGTGGAGATTTCCATAGTGTAAATTTACACTGCGTTGCACTTCTAGAGGTGGCACTGCGCGTTTATGCGTTGGCGCTGTGCATTGAGAAGAAGGGCCAGAAAGGCCTCAAAACTTAAAAAAACTTCAATATCGCCCTCTCTTGCCTTCATACAAGTATGTTGTCCTCCCATAC
This sequence comes from Pinus taeda, assembly GCA_000404065.3. Classification (NCBI taxonomy): domain Eukaryota; kingdom Viridiplantae; phylum Streptophyta; class Pinopsida; order Pinales; family Pinaceae; genus Pinus; species Pinus taeda. The sequence goes on from APFE030322122.1 coordinate 42,284, forward strand.
TACATTGTTAATTTGCATTCAAACTTTTAAGCGTAGTTCCCCATGTAAATGTAAAAACTTAAACTTTCCCCTAGTTATGCCTAAAACCCTAAACCCAATTATCCCTCTTATCACCTATCACTAAAAATCTAAACTCTTTCCCTATTATGTTCCATAACATCCACATCCCTTTATCCCTCTTCCCAAAAAGTACTATCTCAAACAAACCAAGCCCTCCCTCTCATTTTATGATTCCTACTCCCTCATTCATTTTCTAGCCCATAAGGTCATCTCCCATCCCCTCACTCCTAAATCATTCTCTCTCATTCCATTCATACAACCTCAAGCCTTGAAAACATGGATAGAGAGGACTGAGACTATGAGGAAGAGGAAAACATAGGTAGTGACAGTTCAAAAAATATACCTCGAGCTCAGAGAAAACCACACAAGGGAGGGAGAACTATCAGGGAAAAGCCATCAAACCTCAGACAATTGTAGGCCCCTCAGTTGGCTATCACTTGTTTAAGATATCTTGGCTGCTATGAGTTATGTGAGTGAGTAGAGAGAGTTCAAAACCACCCTGAGCTTACTAGAATTTTTTTAGCCCATTTCCAGGATAACAAGGTGACTCTTGCTGGGGTGACATTTACTATTTCACCTTCCATCATTGTAGATGCAACCAGGATTCCGAACGTAGGAGAGAAGTGGTACAAGGCACATGACCTGGATGAATATTATTATGAGCCTTATATCAAAACCAGGTATAGAAACAAGGCAAAAATGATTTTTCCTTTCAGATTCCTTTACGACACGTATGCCCCCATGATGAAAATCATCATGAAATATTTCACTTGTGAGGGAAGACTTTCCAAGTTGTACACCTATCACATCAGGCTTCTCATGCATTTTGCCAGAGTGAAGATGTTAAACCTCCTTTATTTCTTGTTCACGAATATTGAGAAGATGGCTCATTTTATCCAGAAAAAGCCATACCCTCAGCAGATGAGTAGTCTCTATCATTATTTCCTAATCAAGATGATTATGCTTCATCATATCATCCTCAACATCTCTTGGGAGACATTTATTGCTCATGACATCTTCATGGGTCCTCAAATTCCTCCACCAGTGTCTCAAGAATCAGGGGGACCTTCTAGTAGTGCTCAGGTGAAAACTGATGAGGAGGCCAAAGAGACTAGAACTACTGAGGTGCCTGGGACTTACATGAAATATTAGAGGGGCACAAGGAGATTTCTTGCAGCTGATAGGAAAGTATCTTTTCCATGGGATTTGGAAGGGAACTCGTCTTCTTCATTAACCCATAGGCAAATGCTTGCTCCACAAGATGTGGAAGGGGCTTTGCCTTCTTCATCAACACAACAAGTATAGGTGCAATAGCTGCACAAAGGGAAGGAAAGGATGTCGAAGGAGAGTTTTGATGATGAGGAGAAAGAGAGGGACTTTTATTTGATAGAGCATGATGAGCCAAAGCAGTGTTATACTCATCATGGCATGGAAATAATTGACTTAGAGGCTCATGATGAAGAAACAATAAAGGAAATCATCATACAAGAAAAGGAGGCTCAAGTCCAAGCTTTGACAGACAATTTGGAGAGGGCCAAGTATTTTATCACATATTTGGAACAAGAGAACTAGTAGGTCCTCATGGAGCTGGAACTTCTCAAGGTAAAAAGATAAAGTGACAAAGAGGCACATGTCACTTTGACTCCTATCGACAAGGACATTGAAGATGATAGAGAGACTTAGCTTGAGAGAGTCAATTTGCACCTATAGAAGCTGTTTCAGAAGGCCAATATAGAAAACTAGATGATTAGGCACATGGTCTACCATTACAGTACCCAGAACAAAATTTGCAACACGAGGGTCAAAAAGATGAAAGCTAGGCTAAGGCGGGCTCTAAAGGGAAAAAAGGAGGAGGATAGGCTTAGGCTTATTTCTGAAGCTTTCTTGGCTTATCAGGATACTTGATGATGGTGCTTCTCACCAATTTTGGTCATGTTTGGAAGAGTTTTTGTCATTTGCAAATTTTGAAATTTTAAACACAGAAAATCAGGCTCAATGTGCAGTGCCATTGGCGCTGCACTTTTCCTAGGGGCACTCAGTGCACAAATGGTTTGCATTTTTGGATTCAGAGTCATGAGTACATGCACCTTATGGATTTTCTAAGTTTTTGGGGCAGAAATGGTTCACCAAAAGGTCAAAAAAATCCTAAAAATGACCTTTCTGCCACTTTTTGGACACACAGAAGCAGTCTTGGGAGAATCAAGTTTTGAGGGGTCAAATGAGCTTTAAATGCATAAATTCTAGGTGTTTTTGAAATTATACTTGAGTATCTTCCCAATGAGATGTCATGAGATCAATTTGGATGCCGAGAAGTCCTCCAAAAGGGACATGAAATTGGCGTTGTGCATTGGGCCAGTGGCACTATGCGTAGGGAAAAGTTGCACACGATGGTTATTTTTCCATTTTTTGACTATGTTCATGGATTTTCTCTCATGGAGGATGTTTTACCATTGTAAATGATTACTTGGCATGTAAATAATATGGATAAATAGTAGTAGAGGGTAGATTCATTACATTAAAAGTCAATTTGAGCTCAAATGAATCAGTTTTTCACTTTTAGAGGCAAGTTGTTAAAGTGCCTATATTCCTGTTTCTTGTTCAGTGTTGGTTAGATTAGCTCCTCATCTTAGGGATTTGACCCCTGAGGATGGGAGGAGGTTGAAACAAAGCCTATATTTTCTTCTTCTTGCTCATTGTAAAGGGTTGGACTCAGCTGGATGCTCAAACCTGGATTGTACATTATTTTGTAGCAATTTAATAGGAGATTAATAAGAATTGCAGCTATTTTTATGGGATCCATGTGATCATATGTTAGTATGTTTTGTGTATTCCATTAATCATTTCATTGCTTCTAAGTGAATGATTTCACGTTGATAGGTAGAATTCATTACATTAGTGCTCTGCTTTGGGAAAACATTCATCATTTCATGTTTTCTACAGTTTGGGAAGGATCCATGATAGCACATGCTCTTCCTAGCCTCTCACCAGTCTTAAGCACCTCACCCATCAAGCCCTAGAGTTCTAAACCTTATGCCTACCTTTCCCCATTGAACACCCTGCAATTTTTACCTAATTCCCTAGCCCTAAAATGTCCAACTCCTCTTGATCCAGCAAAACCCCTTCAAAATCCAATCAAAATTTCATGCTACTATACTAAGCCTAATATCCTTTTCCTGATCCAGTCATCTTGGCTGAGATCCTTACAGATAGAGCCCTCTCCCGGCCTAGTAGGGCTAGCTACTTGGCTAAGCATGGTCTATGGTTACCCTGGCATTGCCTTCCTTCATCCAGAGGTTCAATCCAGGTGATGACATAAGTGATAGGCAGTTTTGAAGACTCACCCATGAGCTGCGGGCCATGGTATTGTACTAGAAAGGCTATAAATCATTGAGTCATAATGAGTCATTGAGTCATAACGAGTCTTAGAGTCATAAGGCTATAAATAGTGGCAATCCAGTGTTTAATGGATACACCAGTCTTTAATGACTAGATTACCCAAATTGATACTGAGGTGCAGGATCAAATTGTTGAGTTCCCATTTGAGAAAAACTAGGTAGAATTCTGGATGAGTTTATGGGTGTTGACCATGGTGTAGAAGCAACCCTTGAGTGGGTTCAAGACAATGATTGGTAACCAACCAGGATGGATGATTCACTGTATATATGTGACTTAGGTGTGGTAGAAAACATCGAAGTAGTTACAACAGAATATTATGTTGCAACTGCATCAAATGATATAGTCTTGGATGTTGACGGTTATTCAGCCATAGTTAATTGTCCCAAAAGCTATCCTAAAGATTCGAAGAGAACTTGCAAGGAAGCAGGATTAGATGAAGTAAAGTAATCAAGAGTAGCAGGATAAAGATTAATCCCAGGCCAAAAGTGAAACAGGGTTTCAGGTGTGGAATCCTCTACTATCTTTTCTATGGTAATCAAATTTGGTGGAAGAGGTTGACCGTTAGGTCTGTAAAATATTTCTGGTGTTGAAGAAAGTGTAGCTTCTACTGTGACTAATGTCGGAGGGGTAACAACTTCTAAATGTTGAAATTCGAGGTCCAGATGTTTAGGTAAATGAGCAACAGTTTCAAAGGGAGGTTCCTGAACAACTTCTAGTTTAGATGTAACTTCGATTTGAATTGGGATAGATTCCAAACCAACTACTGATGGAGCTGTTTCAGGTTCAGAAGCACTTCCGGGTTGAACAATTTCAGATTCAGGATCAACTTGTTGTTGGACAACCTTGATTACTGTTACACTAGGATCAGAACTAATGTCCTCAGGTAACTGTGAAACTTCCTCTTTAAGAATGGATGTACCATAAATAATTGGATTAACTGGAGTCTCTGAAGCTATCGAAACAAATGTTTCAAACAACCTAGCTAAAGAACTAGGATTTCTTGATATACTAGACTCAATTAAATGAGACCGCTTTGTCCGAATTGGTGTCGCTTCAGGTGGCAAAGGTGGTTAACTCGTTGTTCTAAGTGAATGACGGGGTAAGGGTTGAATTTCTTGCATGATTTCGGATTACATTATCAGCTTAAAACTCAACTAAGGAATAAGGATGTTATTTGTGGTCAATTAATTTTAACGACACTTGGACACAACTTTGCTTTTTCAGTTTTAAGGAGTCGAGAAAAAGCAAAAGATGACTCTAGTCACCTTCGATTTTTAATGAGCTTGAAAGGACAAGTTCTCAGATGATCCTTTTACTTTTAAAGAGTTGAAAAGGAATGAAAGTGACTACTTTGAAGACTCTAGACAAGAGGGTTTACCAAAAAAATCTCAAAACTGTAATATACACCTTGGTGATAAATGAAAGGGAAATTACCAAGGACTTTACATACGGCAGTCAATCTTTTCGAATTTTGTGTTCAATGCATTGTGATCGGTAAGGCGGCAGACACGGCTTCCTAGGGATAAAGGATTTAAACCTATTGGGATCTCCCACTATATACGCGATGATACAGGGAGCACAAGCCCGTACTAGCAATTATTGGATCAACAAGGAGGAAAAGCCCAACCTTCAGTGAGAATGACAACCACTAGGTTTAAATATGCCATAACATGTCTCTAGCCTAGACCTCTAGATGTTTTGCGTTAAGTTCCAAAGCTTCATTAGATTAATTTAAGTTTATTTTAAGTTGATCTTGTTTAGAAATTTGCCTTTGAAGGTTCATTGTGAAATGTGTTCTGAAATTCCTAAGAATGCAACTAGAATGATAAGCACTCTTTTCATTTAATTTCAACAATGAAAACCCAAACTATAAGGGATAGAGCACAGAAGTACTTTTGAGAAAATAACAAAGAGCACAAACTAATGCAATTCCCTAAATCATTCTCTTTTAGCATGCAAACTAAAACTTTAAAATGCAAATGCATGTATTTGTTTTTAGTTTCTCTTAATGTGAATGATACAATAAGAAAAACTAATGCACAAACGATTCATAATGTTTCATAAAAAATGGCGATTTACGACAATTTTATTCTAAGAGAGAAAGGAATATTGAATGACACTTTGAAGTTTGAAGAAATGAAACTTTTTGACACTTTGAATGAAATCAAATCAAATGCACAAAATAGATTAATCGATCAGCTAGGAAGGAGGACTTTACGACACTTCACTTTTCGAAGAAAATGAATACTTTACGACACTTTTCTATTGAAATGACAATCGATCAAAACTAATTTTCGACAATGGATTGCAAATGAAAAAACAAATACATAAAAAACATTCACGAACCCTAGTCTAAACAGGGCCAAATTAAAGAGATGAAGGCTGGTTTTAGAGATGAGACATCTTTGATGTTCAGCAAGCAATTCAATCAAAGATGAAACTTGACAAAAACTTCAGTTCCTAGATGGAAAAACTAATCTTCAAGAAATCAGCTAAGGCTGTGGTGATAGGCAGTGCAGTGCATAGCACTGTGTCCATGTGGGAACTGCAATGCATAGTAGGTCTCAGTTAAGGATAGTGCGATGATTACAGTGAGCAATTTTGAAGGTGTTTTTGGCTCAAATTCGATTCAATTTGTAGTGGATTAGAATTGAAATCAATAATCGATAGCAAGCATAGTGTATTGGAATGTTCTATGAGGCTACTAAACTACCAAAAAGGGAAAACATTCCCCATCGGAGTCACCAATTTGTTTCAGAAATAATTAGTGTTTCTAAAAAACACTAACCCTCTAGGTTTTATAGCTAACCTAGAAACAACAGTTAAAACATTTCACTACTTTTCCTATAAACAACAGATAAGAGAAAGACTATAAAGAACCAACCTACAACTTTCGCTTAATTCCTTGCTTAATCCCTCTCTCCCTTGACTGATCTTGCTGCTCCTTTCCATACTTAACTCGCTTGGAAAGTACCTGTGCAATTACAGAAACAAGGACCTGTCAAAGCATAATGATCTATTATTCATAAATAACATAGAATAGAAAGTATGATAAACATATGAATGCATTGACAGATTAAACAAACATAAGGGAAAAATCTTGAAAATAGTTATTTATAGAAAGAAGGATTACAACCCATGAATTCAATCCAGCATCATCCTTCTAGCTTCAAACCTTCTTCACCTCATGAAAAACAAGACATTCCAACATTACCACAATACTCAGATTTAATACTAAAACCATCAACATCTCTTTACAACTCAGAACAATTCAGCCTTTAGATCTCTTAGATGAGTGATCTATTTATAGATGAGTGAAGGAGGTTGGGTCATCAATGATGATGATGAATTCTTTTCTATTTTTAGAAATTGGTTCCATGAAAGAGGGAGATAGGAGGTTGACGTTTCCTAATTCATTTTGTCATCCAAGGGTGAACTCAAAGGGCAAGTGGCACTTGAGAAAATTCTAGAGGTTTCCAGTGTCCAATGAATCTTCAAACCCTCATGGAAAATTTCCCAAGTTTGCTCATCGCAGGATAAAGAGGGACTAAGTGCAATGCATAACACCTAGTCAATGTAGCACCTGCAATGCATTGCAACTTGATAGAAGGCTTCCTGTGCTAATCTCTTTAGGAGTACTTTTTGGATGATTTCTGTGATGGAACTTCTTTGGGAGTAAGGAATTATGATGATTAACTTCTTTAGGGCATGTAACAACTATATTAGGGGTTGATTAACCCTAATAACATCAACATGTAAGTTGGCGTTGATGTGCCAAAATAAACCTGTAACAGTTTCCCCCTAAAGTATGAGGTCGTAAATATCTATTTTGGGTGAAATGCTTTATCATAAGGATCAGAAGTTTCGAAACGGAAGACGACCTGCATCAACTACAATATAAGACATCATGATAATCTAATTTTTCTCATGAACTAGATGAGGGAGGAATTCCCATGCTCAGCTTATAAACTTTCATTACATGTACATAGATCAAATAGTCGTCTATAGATATAGACTTATAATTCTATAGATATAGATTTGTGATCCGTAATTAGGATGACCATCTGTGTAAAGCCTTTTTAAATTTTATGTGGTACTCCTGAATATATCGCAGCCCGAATGGATGAAACTAGATCCAGGGTCTTCAATCTTATTCAATCTTCACTCAATGTACAAGTCTAACCATGTGAATCGATGTTTTAAGGTCGAACATGGAGAGACATCGCCTAATTACCAGCTAATGATGTAAGCTGTTAACAGATGCGAGAGGGATAATAGATGATAATGACGATCCTCAAGGTACTATAGTACATTTCACATGGTTTGAATAAATGATTTGATGTCGAACACCATGCAAAGTATTTTGATTGAAGGCCATTGATGTCAACATGTCATTGAAAGTGAGAAACCTGTCGTTGATGTATGCAAGCTTCAAAGCACTGAAAGGGTGTTTCTAAGTCAAATTCTTGATGATGAGCTGATGTTAACAAGAAGCGACTCGTCGTAGGAGGGCCTTAATGTATCCCACATCTACAACATGAAACGAAGTAAATGATTTTGGAGATGAGAATCGACTAACGACACAAGGTTTCGGAATGGCAGTCATGAAAATGAAGGTTTACAATATTGCAACGGATGAAGTTTTAACTAGATGAATTCTCTTGAACATATCGGCGACACTGAGATGAATTGGTAGCATTGAACCAAAACAAAAGTGATGGATGGTTTGATAACCATCAAGCTGAATAACCCAACCCAAATAGTCATGGTGATGAGGTGAAAGTGTCATGTTCAAGAGCGACTTGCTACCATAAGTTTTTCAAGACTTTTCCATTTTCCCTAGTCATTGCTGACTAGTACCTCTTTATTTTTATCAAGCATGAGGAGGATAACATATGATTGTTCTATAATTCACCCTTCTGGCGAGCCCATCATTATTTTATGTTTTAATGAGTCTAGTGAAGGTGAAACTCGGTCTTGTCTAGATGGAAAAGTTTGTCGCTATTTAATATTTCAACGAGTTTAACGACAAAGATAACTCGCTCCTTTTCATGTTTATAGAGTTTGAAAAGGGACAAAAAGAAATATCTATAAGTTCTTTTTCATAAAAATAATCCTTCAGGTCTGAAATAATACAAGAGAGATGTCATTTCCAATCCTTCAACGAGCTGGAATGGACAAGCACTCGATAATATTTTCTTATTTAGAGAGTCTGAAAAGAGTTTAAAGAGGACTCTATTTTGAGGAACGAGTGGTGTCTAGGATAGCAACTTGTTCCGATGATGTTGGAACTTCTAAAAAAATGTTGATTTATGTGAAGAGGCTGGCTAATAAGACCACTCATTGCAACTATCCCTCAAAAAGGGTAAAACAACCAAGTGAAAGCATATGATCGAAAAAAGGGATGGTGACGATGGGATAAAAACAACCAAGGCTCATATGGTGAAAGAGGCTGATAGAATGGAAATCACGAAGGTTAAAATGGAATGGGTTCATTTTTACACAAGCTTGAACCATAGGGAACTATGCTTGGATTCCGTTTCATGTTTACACAAGCTTGAAACGAACAAACTATGCTTGGCTTCAGTTTCATTTTTACACAAGCTCGAAATGAAAAACTATGCTTGAGATTGGTTTACATGCCCCCAGCATGATGAAAGGGAGAGTCTCCTGTAACCAGGTGGAAGTCACTGCGGTGAAGCAGGATAGTTATCCAACACCTTTTGGCTTTTTCCATATAGACAAAGGTGAATGGGGTGATTCCCTTCACATAACCTACATGGAAGCTTAACTTTACCATTAGGTGCATAACCCCCAAGCTTCATTACATTCACCTAAGTAGATTACTCATGGCTATAAGGTGGATGGAATGAAGGTTCTTTTATGAGATCTAATCAGAGACTCAACTTGGAACTTTGCTTTAGGGGACCTTGTTTCATTACCAAGATTAGCACAAGATAAGGAAATTTTCTCAATTTCCTTGTTTCATTTTTAACGAGGTTGACACAAGACCAGGAACAATCCTCATGGAATTGTTTAATTTTTTAATGAGGTTGACATAGTAAAAGAATTGTCCTCGTATCCTCTGTTTCATTTTTTAATGAGGTTGACACAAGACTAGGAACTATCCTCGGACCCTTGTTTCATATTTTAACGAGGTTGACACAAGACAATGAACTATCCTCATAATAATTGACTAACTTGTAGGATCCTTTTGTCAACACACATTTAACAATATAAGGGCCCATCCATAATGGTTCAAACTTCCCTACTCCTAATTTGTCAGAATCCTGATCATAAAGCAAGACCAGGTCACCTTCTGAGAAGACACGAGGCTTAACATTCATGTCATATTGTGCCCTGATGCATTTCTTATGTGCTTCGTTAGCCAATGCAGCATCATGACAGGTTTCATCCAAATGGATTAATTCCAAGAAACGTGCTTCTTCTTTAGAAGTATCGGGTAGAAGGTCAATTGCAAGCTTGAGGGATGAGATTTCACATTGGATTGGTAAGAATGCTTCCAAGCCATAAACCAACTAAAAAGGCGTAAATCCAGTTGCATTTATCACTGAGGTTTGATATGCCCACAGAACTGAGTACAATATTAAATGCCAATTCTGTTTATGGACTCCAATCATTCTTTGCAACATGCACTTAAGGACTTTGTTGACTGCCTCAACTTGTCCGTTAGCTTAAAGATAGTATGGAGTAGAACTATCATGTGACAGTCCTAATTTGGTAGTTAATTCAATCATCATGTGATTGCAAAAATGCGACTCATGATCTGTAACTATAGCTTGTGGCACGCCAAACCTGGAAACCACATGGTTAAAAAAAAAAGAGCAGTTGTTTCGCCACTATTGTTCAATGTAGGCATCGCCTCGGCCCATTTAGTAAAATAGTCAACAACGACTATAATATACCCATGCCCCCGGGCCAAGGTGAGTTACATGTCATAAAATCAATGCCACATTTTGCGAATGGGCCAACATCAATGACTGGATGTAGTGGTGCAGCTGGTAATCTGGTTTTATGATTGAAAATATGACAAGCGTGGCACCTTCTGACGGTAAAAATGCAATCTTTGAATATGGATGGCCAGAAGTAACCAGCTCGTAGAATTTATTTGTGCAGTTGCGTAACTAGATAAATGCCCCCCACAAGCACTTGAATGACATTCATTCAAAGATTTTTCAGCCTCCTCATGAGTAAGCCACCTACGTAAAATCATATGGACACCACGATGAGAAAGTGTATCACCAATGATTAGATAATCTTTGGCTTGGTATCGAGTACGTCGTTGTTCAGAGTGAGAGGTATTAGGCCAAAAAGCATTGGTCTGGAGATAGACCAGTATATCTCCATACCCTGGATTACTTGATGAAATCAGAAACAATGACTCATCTGTTATTGATGCTTCTCATGTTAAATCATTGGAGGACAAAGGAAGATCACAAAGTAGTTCACCAAAGACGAGAGATTTCTTTGATTTGGATTTGATGAACTCCAAATCAAACTCCTACAAGATAACTATCCATTTAGAATATTTTCCCTCCAAGAAATTGACGTGACAAGATGTATGTCATAGGGTTGCAATCTAATACAATGGTAGTTTTATGAAGGAGAATGTAATGACGAAATCTTTGCACGGCTTGAACGGCTGCCAAAGCTAACTTTTCAACATATGAATATTTACTTTTTGTATCATTGAGATTGCGACTCAAATAATATATATGATGTTCGATTCCACTTTCCTCTTGAACTAAAACCATACCAATTGTTGTATCTGTAGTGGCAAGATACAGGTAAAAGTCTTTTTGATAGTTTGGGGCATACATTAATGATGCTTTAATCAGGGAATCTTTGAGAGCATCAAAAGAAGCTTGCACAACTTGGTCCCAATGGAAGGGTACCCCTTTCTTCAATAGACATGTGTAACCTTTAGCTAATTTAGCATAGTTTGGAATGAATGTCCTCAAAAAAATTTCCTTCCCTTGAAGTCTCTGTATCTGTAACAAATTTGAAGGTGGAGGCATGTCAAGAATTTCCTGAACTTTTATGGGATCGAGTTGAATTCTATCTTTCGAAACTACAAATCTAAGCAATCGACTAGAGCCAACACAAAACACACACTTGTGTTGATTGAGTTTTATTTTGTAGTGTCGACAACGTAAAAATATTGCTCTCAAATGTTGCGGACGATCAATCTGTTTTTGCGAATGAGCAGGAAAATCATCAAGATAAGGTTGAACAATGTGTTTGATGTCATGGAAAGCTTAATTCATTGCCCTTTGAAATGTAGCCCCTGCATTTTTCAAACCAAAGGGTAGATTTCGATATGAGAATGTGCCCCACGAACATATAAAGGCAGTTTTTGATTGGTCCTGTGGGTGGATATTGATTTGATTATAGCTAGAAAATCCATCCATGAATGAAAATATTTCGCATCCGACACATTTGTCAATAATCTGGTCGATAAAAGGTGTAGGATAGTTGTCCTTTGGACATGCTTGGTTTACATCCCTATAATCGATGCACACTCAAATTGTCCCTTGTTTTTTCATCATTGTAACAATACTAGATACACAATCAGTAAGAGGTACAGGGAAAATGAAGCCAGTACACAAAAGTTTTTCAACCTCTACTTTAATGGCAATGGCATTCTTAAGATGAACAAGTCAAAATCGCTGTCGTACTAGTTTGACATCAGGGTACATTTTAATTTCATGTTAAATAATGCTTGAGTCAATACCTAGCATCTCCTCATAAGACCATGCAAAGACATCTCGAAATTCACAGAAAAGAGCACAGTAATTATCTAGTTCCAATGGAGAACAAGATTTTCCGACATGAATATTTTCTACAATGTTGGGCTTGGTTGAAATTTTTATAGAAATTGTTTCTTCTATGTTAGAGAGATTTCACTCATAATCTACAATATTTACAGAATTTGACAAGAAATCAACGATTTATGGGTGATTGAGTTCATTTGAAAAATCTTCATTGTCATCTTGAAGGTGAGAAAGATGATGATAATATTCCCACAACATCTCTCCTATCATCATTGATTGGATGATTCCCTCATCTGTAGAATGTATACGCGAAAAAGGATCCAAAGAGGTGCCATATTCTAAAGACCTATCTACCCATGCAATTGTTGAGTGTGGATTAGGATTTTCCGCACAAGCCCAATAGATTGATTTCTATAACGATTTAGTGGGGCTTGGTGGCATTACCTCACCATAATAATCACTTTCAAAGTAGTTGGAATTATTATTAAAATCAGATGATGCAGAAGAAATCATGTTGCAAGTCTCCACTCTTGCCACTTCCACGAAACCAGATGGTGACGGGAGGGAAAAAGTTCCCATCAGGGAAGGATCTTTTAGGAGACCTACGCCAACATTTTGAAGTGATTGTGAGTTTTCATGTATCAATGGAATGTTTCCCGTAGCCTGAAAAATATTGGCAAAGAAAGCTAGCTGATCAGTGACTGTGATTCCACCCTTGAAGGGAAATGCAATAGTTCGAAAGTACGTGGAAACAACAGCAACCATAGCATATACCCAAGGCCTTCCTAGTAAAATGTTGTAATAAAGTAGTCCATCAATGACCTCGACCTCAAAATTTATTATTTTTCCCCCTATTTCAACTCGCAGATTACTCAAAATCCCATACAAAGTGTATGTTCTTCCATCGAAATATTTCAATGTAGTTGGTGATCATGACAAGGGCAGTGAACCAAGAGTTTTCTAGCAGCTCATAGACATAATGCAAGTAGATGCCCCCTCATCAATAATAGTTTGGTGAACATTTGTATTGAGAGATTTTACTTGTATTAAGAAAACTAATTGCGCTGGTAACTGTGGTGTATGTCCTATATGGTTAAAAACCACAAGATTAGAATCCATAGGATATATTCCACCTATTGCTGACAATAAAGATTGTTTCTGGGAGGGACAATTTTGCAACACCTCAAGTGTCAACATAATAGAAGGTGATTGAGCCAGATCTTTGAATATGTTATAGTTTTGTGCTGCTCAAGCATGAGGATTGAATGTTGATTTGTGTACAAGTCCCTTTGGTGGCTTTATTGTTAATTCGAGTACAATTGGTGGAACAACTTCTGGTGAAGTCGAGGTTGAAGTACTAGGTTGGTCAGTAGTTTGGTTATTCGACAATGACATATTTCCATAATCTTTATTCCTTGTTGACACAAAAACATCATTTTGTAGATTTCCGATAGACAACATGAGTACTTGGGATGTGGAAGCATTATCAGTTTCAACCAAATGTGTTCTTGGGGTTGGAAACGGATCTGTCAACACTGTTGAGGTATTCAAATTTTTTAGAAGTTTAAATACCTCAGATTGATGTGGACAATCTCTTGTATAATGCTCATCATTACATATCATACATGGATAATGAGGTTTCCTAACCGCAGTAGGGGATTCAGATGATTTCTCAGGAGTGGAATTTTCCTATTTCTTTTTGTTATTCTTCCCCTTTTTCTTACCTCCTGGTTGCTTTGTATTCTTGCCTTTGTCAGATGACACGAAATTAATCTCTGAAGCAAGAGTGTTTTCTGATGGTTTTACATTTTGATTGGAAATAGAAAGAGTTTGACCAGATGGTCCTCTTGCCGTCTGTGTGCTTGAAGAACTGATCACACCGTCACCGACATGAGAGTCCCTACTTGATTTTGGAGGTGGTAGAACAATGAAGGTTGGTCTAGGTGCATTGGTAATTTTATCATAGAGCATGCCTGATTGTGTGTAAATCAAATCGAAATATTAGGCACGAGGGATGACTTTCTCTTCTGTGACAACTCCTCCTTTTGCCACATCCTTGGTGATTGATGGCAACAAGGAATTTATGAACCACTCATCTAAACGCTGATCAGGAACATACATCTTAACCGTTTAACAATGACACTGCCACTCATGAATATGATCTGATATATGGGTGGAGGTAGTCTATTTAAAGTTGGTCAAGAGTTTTGCTCCAGTCTCGTACCTGATAGGTAATTGGAAGTGGGTTAAAAGGTAGTGGCTAGAATGGTGAAGTTATCAAAATAAGTTCTTGGTAATTCAATATACCATTTAGCAGCTGGACCAGTAATCGTTCTTTGGAAAAGACGAAGTTTGATCAAATCATCATTCAAAGTATTGGATGAACACCATGAATGAAAGGTCATAACTTGATTTGATGGGTCTTCTCCTAGATTTCCATTGAACTTCTGAATATCATATGGTAACTTATGAGGAATCACCGACCACCAAGGCCCATATGCAATTGGATCATTAGTGAGCTAGTTTAAATCTGGTAATTCTAAAGTTGCTATGAATGGCAACTGTTGATTCAAGTCAGGTGGAATATACCCACGATAGGGTGGAATTGCCTGTGCAATAGGTCTTTGCATACCAGCATAGGGCATTTGCATTTGGTAACCTTGGTAAGGTTATTGGACAAAACTAGTATAAAGTGGTTGTTGATAACCAAATTGGAATTGTGGTTGTCCATAACCTGCAAAGCCTTATTGCCCAGGTCCTCGGTAAGCTTGATATTGACCAAAACTAGTTTGAGCTTATGAACAAAGTCCAAACTAGGGTTGGGACTATTGTAATTGAGGTTGTTGGAATTGCGACAACCACGGTTGTTGAACCAACTGTTGTTGCCCGGTAATGAAAGATTAACCAAGCTGTGGATCAACTATACTAGTGTATGCCTGGGTCATTCTGGATAAAGGTATACTAATCTGAGGTTTTTGTTGAGCTCCAGAAACAAGTGGTTGTTGTATAACAACTTGAGAGACTTGAACCTCTTGCCTTGAAAATTATGGTTGCAAGGAAGAAGGATCAATTTGTATTGGTTGAGATATAACAGATTGAGCTTGTGACTGTGGAACTGTAGTAATAGCAGGTGTAGTAGGAATATTTGACATGGTTTTCATTGGTTGTGTTGGATAAAAAAGTCTTGGTTGGTCCGACATTACTGGTTTCCATTGACAAACTTTAACTCCAGTTTGACTTGAATACTGTGGGAAATTATCATATGGTTGTCACCCGGAAAAGGGAGGAAATGGTGAATAAGCATGTTTTCTATAGTTTAGGAAGGATCCATGATACCACATGCTCTTCCTAGCCTCTCACCAGTCTTAAGAACCTCACCCATCAAGCCCTAGAGTGCTAAACATTATGCCTACCTTTTCCCATTGAACACCCTGCAATTTTTACCTAATTCCCTAGCCCTAAAATGTCCAACTCCTCCTGATCCAACAAAACCCCCTCAAAATCCAATCAAAACTTCACGCTACTATACTTAGCCTAATATCCTTTTCCTGATCCAGTCATCCTGGTTGAGATCCTTACAGATAGAGCCCTCTCCCAACCTAGTAGGGCTAGCTACTTGGCTAAGCATGGTTTATGGTTACCCTAACATTGCCTTCCTTCAGCCTGAGGTTCAATCTAGGTGATAACATAAGTGATAGGAAATTTTGAAGACTCACCCATGAGCTGGGGGCCATGGTATTGTATTAGAAAGACTATAAATCGTTGAGTCATAATGAGTCATTGAGTCATAACGAGTCTTAGAGTCATAAGGCTGTAAATAGTGGCAATCCAGTGTTTAATGGATACACCAGTATTTAATGACTAGATTGCCCAAATTGATACTGAGGTGAAGGATCAAATTGTTGAGTTCCCATTTGAGAAAAACCAGGTAGAATTCTGGATGAGTTTATGGGTGTTGACCATGGTGTAGAAGCAACCCTTGAGTGGGTTCAAGACAATGATTGGTAACCAACCGGGATGGATGATTCACCGTATAGATGTGACTTAGGTGTGGTAGAAAACATCGAAGTAGTTACAACAGAATATTCTATTGCAACTGCATCAAATGATATAGTCTTGGATGTTGATGGTTATTTAGCCATAGTTAACTGTCCCAAAAGCTATTCCAAAGATTCGATGAGAACTTGCAAGGAAGCAGGATTAGATGAAGTAAAGTAATCAAGAGTAGTAGGATAAAGATTAATCCCAGGTTAAAAGTGAAATGGGGTTTCAGGTGTGGAATCCTCTACTATCTCTTCTATGGTAATAAAATCTGGTGGAAGAGGTTGATCGTCAGGTCCGTAAAAGATTTCTGGTGTTGAAGAAAGTGTAGTTTCTATTGTGACTGATGTCGGAGGGGTAACAACTTCTGAATGTTGAAATTCGAGGTCCAGATGTTTAGGTAAATGAACAATAGTTTTAAACGGAGGTTCCTGAACAACTTCTAGTTTAGATGTAACTTCGATTTGAATTGGGATAGATTCCAGACCAACTCCTGATGGAGTTGTTTCAAGTTCATAAGAACTTCCGCGGTGAACAATTTCAAATTGAGGATCAACTTGTTGTTGGACAACCTCGATTACTGTTACACTAGGATTAGAACTTAATGTCCTCAGGTAACTGTGAAACTTCCTCTTTAAGAATGGATGTACCAGAAATAATTGGATTAACTGGAGTCTCTGAAGCTATTGAAACAAATGTTTCAAACAACCTAGCTAAAGAACTAGGAGTTCTTGATATACTAGACTCGATTAAATGAGACCTCTTTGTCCGAATTGGTGTCGCTTCGGGTGGTAAAGGTGGTTAACTCGTTGTTCTACGTGAATGACGGGGTAAGGGTTGAATTTCTTACATGATTGTGGATTACATTATCAGCTTAAAACTCAACTAAGGAATAAGGATGTTATTCGTGGTCAATTAATTTTAACGACACTTGGACACAAATTCACTTTTTTAGTTTTAAAGAGTCGAGAAAAAGCAAAAGATGACTCTAGTTGCCTTTGATTTTTAATGAGCCTGAAAGGACAAGTGCTCAGATGATCCTTTTACTTTTAAAGAGTTGAAAAGGAATGAAATTGACTACTTTTAAGACTCTAGACAAGAGGGTTTACCAAACAAATAGCAAAACTGTAATATACACCTTGATGATAAATGAAAGGGAAATTACCAAGGACTTTACATACGAAAGTCAATCTTCCCGAATGCTGTGTTCAATGCATTCTGATCGATAAGGCAGCAAACACGACTTCCTAGGGATAAAGGATTTCAACCTATTGGGATCTCCCACTATATACACGATGATACACGGAGCACAAGCCCATACTAGCACTTGTCAGATCAACAAGGAGGAATCACCCAACCTTCAGTGAAAACGACAGCCACTAGGTTTAAAGATGCCATAACACGTCTCTAGCCTAGACCACTAGATGTTTTGTGTTAAGTTCCAAAGTTTTGTTAGATTAATTGAATTTTATTTTAAGTTGATCTTGTTTAGAAATTTGCCTTTGAAGGTTCACTGCGAAATGTGTTCTGAAATTCCTAAGAGTGTAACTAGAATGATAAGCACTCTTTTCATTTAATTTCAACAATGAAAACCCAAACTATAAGGGATAGAGCACAAAAGTACTTTTGAGAAAATATCAAAGAGCACAAACTAATGCAATTCCCTAAATCATTCCCTTTTAGCACGCAAACTAAAACTTTCAAATGCAAATGCATGTATTTGTTTTAAGTTTCTCTTAATGCGAATGATACAATAAGAAAAACTAATTCACAAACGATTTAGAATGTTTCATAAAAAATGGCGATTTACGACAATTTTCTTCTAAGAGAGAAAGGAAGATTGAATGACACTTTGAAGTTTGAAGAAATGAAACTTTTTAACACTTTGAATGAAATCAAATCAAATGCACAAAATAAATTAATCGATCAGCTATGAAGGAGGACTTTACGACACTTCACTTTTCAAAAAAAATGAGGACTTTATGACACTTTTTATCGAAACGACAATTGATCAAAACTACTTTTCTACAATGGATTGTAAATGACAAAACAAATACATAAAAAACATTCAACAATCCTATTCTAAACAGGGCCAAATTAAAGAGATGCAGGCTGGTTTAAGAGATGAGACATCTTTCATGTTCAGCAAGCAATTCAATCAAAGATGAAACTTGACAAAAACTTCAGTTCCTAGATGGGAAAACTGATCTTCAAGAAATCAGCTGAGGATGTGGTGATAGATAGTGCAATGCATAGCACTGTGTCCATGCGGGAACTACAATGCATAGAAGGTCTTGGTTAAGGACATTGCGATGATTACAGTGAGCAATTTTGAAGGTGTTTTTGGTTCAAATTCGATTCAGTTTGTAGTGGATTAGAATTGAATTCAATAATCGACAGCAAGCATAGTGTATTGGAATGTTCTAAGAGGCCACTAAACTACCAAAAAGGGAAAACGATCCCCAACGGAGTTGCCAATTTGTTTTGGGAATAGTTAGTGTTTCTAAAAAACACTAACCCTCTAGGTTTGGTAGCTAGCCTAGAAACAACAGTTAAAACATTTCACTACTTTTCCCATAAACAACAATTAAGAGAAATAATATAAAGAACTAGCCTGCAACTTTCACTTGATTCCTTGCTTAATCCCTCTCTCCCTTGACCAATCTCGCTACTCCTTTCCATACTTAAATCGCTTGGAAAGACCCTATGCAATTACAGAAACAAGGACCCGCCAAAACATAATGATCTATTATTCATAAATGACATAGAATTGAAAGTATGATAAACATATGAATGCATTGACAAATTAGACAAACATAAGGGAAAAATCTTGAAAAGCTTTATTGATAGAAAGAAGGATTACAACCCATGAATTTGATCTGGTGTCATCCTTCCAGCTTCAAACCTTCTTCACCTCATGAACATCAAGACATTCCAAAATTACCACAATACTCAAACTCAACACTAAAACAATCAACATCTCTTTACAACTCAGAACTTTTCAGCCTTTAGATCTCTTGGATGAGTGATATATTTATAGATGAGTGATCTATTTATAGATGAGTGAAGGAGGTTGGGTCATCAATGATGATGATGAATGGCTTTATATTTTTAGAAATCATTTCCATGAAAGAGGGAGATAGGAGGTTGATGTTTCCTAATTCCTTTTGTCATCCAAGGGTGAACTCAGAGGGCAGGTGTCACTTGAGAAACTTCTAGAGGTTTCCAGTGGAGAAGGAATCTTCAAACCCTCATGGAAAATTGCCCAAGTTCACTCATCACAGGCTAAAGAGGGACTAAGTGAAATGCATAGCACCCAGTCAGTCAACACCTGCAGTGCATTGCAGCCTAATAGAAGGCTTCCTGCACTAATCTCTTTTGGAGTACTTTCTAGATGCTTTCTATGATGGAACTTGTTTGGGAGTAAGGCATTCTAATGATTAACTTCTTTAGGGCATGTAACAAATATATTAGGGGTTGTTTAACCCTAATAACATCAACATGTAAGTTGGCGTTGATGTGCCCAAATAAACCTGTAACAAAAATTAAGTCTAGTGAGGTCCAATACCTATTCCTTTGCCTCATATGGAATGCCTAGTTCTTTGAGTTGGAGGTGTCCTCTGGTGATGGGGGTGGATGGAGAGGAACATCCAATGGAGGAAGTGAAAACTTCACATTGGATTCTTGGTGTTATTGGAGGTCTAGCTCAACTTTTTTGTTGATCTATTCTTGTTGTATTTTCATCTCCTCTTCCTCCTAATTTATCATATCCTCTTCAACTTTCTTCCTATGCTATTCTTTCATCCTTCTATTCTCTCTCTCTTTCTTATTGCACTTCCTTTTGAGTTATTATTCTTTCTTTTTTTTCTTCTCACTCTCCTCCTTTTCTTCCATTTTCTTGATGACTTTCTCTTCTTTCCTCTTCTTCTTTTTTCAATTGTTCTTCCTCTTCCTACTTTCTCTTCCTTTCCTCTTCATGTTGTTGTTGTTCGAGATACTCAGGTTGTTGGTCACCTGGATTCTGTGACTGGTTCGTCTCTTCTTCCCTCTTCCTCCTTAATTATTTCTTTTTCCTAACCAGGGCCATGTTCCTTTCTTAAATGGTTTAATTGTCTTCATATTCCTCTTATTCATCTGAAGGGCCTTCTCGCTCATTACCTTTTTGTTTTTTTTGTTTTCCTCCTATATTTTGTAGCTCCTTATTTATTTTGAGTGAGGCTAACCTAGCTTGTAGACCTATGTTTTCTTTTTATTACTTGCTCTCCTCATCCTCCTTTTCCAGTTGCTTGCTTGGCTCAAGCTCCTTAGTGCCATTCAACCAATTCCCGACCTTGTCTTCATGAAAATGTTTGTTGTACAAGTATGACTAGTTGAATCCTTCCTTTTTGCATTATGTTTCCACCACCCCTTTGGGATCATACCTATGGTGACTCATATTGAAAAAATAAAAATCCTTTAATCTCCTCAAATTTTGCTTATACTTCCTTAAAGCTGTCAACGATATAGGCTCCAATAGTGAAAGGGAGGATGGGCCAAGGCTTTTTCGTGCCTTTGTTCAGCTTCTTAGAGAACCCTATAGTAATTTGGTAACATGCTTCTGGTAGCATTAACTTATATGTCACAAACATGGGGAGTGGGTGAGGAGGTTTGTACGAGTCGAAGACTTTGATGAAAGTGCCCTCTGAGGTAGGACACCAATCTACCACTCTAGTGGTTGTATCTCTTCCCCTCTTAGACATACAAGGGCTTCTTCTTCGAAGAGTAACTGATACAATGGAGCTATGGATGATTTTGATGTGGACTCATGCATACTTTTATATCTTGTGTCCCAAAAGATCTTATAATGCAGGTGCACGAGGTTTGATACATCCAATGTTTAGTTGTGGCTCCAACCATCAAAATGGAATCTTGCACCACAACATGTCCAATATGTATGATGCCATATAGAATTCTTATGGTTGTTCTGTCTTTATATTCTTTGACTCTTGTATGTTTTTTTCAATGATGAAGCAAGGATAATTTCCCAATTGAAGATTGTGCCCCTGGTGGAAATTATGTACATAATATGTACCCATCTTCGAAGAAAGGTATCAATATCAGGCCTCTAGTATAACAAGTTCATTATCATAGCCATGATTTGTTAAATCTTCCTTAGTCACTATGTGTTGTAAACTTGAGTGTATTTTTCTTCTTGGTACATACTTGGCTCCAATGGAAGTATTCCTATGATTAAAAACAAAAAGAGAAAAATATAAAGATCTCGAGTGAAAACCTCCTTTGATGCGCCTGAGATCGACTCACTAGTTGAAAACCTCTGTGAGGTGATTAGTGAGTTAAAAAAAAAGGAAAAAAAATAATAAGATCCTAGGTGAAAACCTCTTTTTACGTTCTTACGTAGACCTATTAGTTGAAAACCACATTAAGACAACCAGTGGGCCTAAAGAAAAAAATGTAAAAAAAAAGGAAAAAAATTGAAAAAAAATATGTTTTTTGTTCTAGTTTCATCTATTTGTTTGCATGTAGATACTCCCACATGTTCCCAAAGAAAAGAAACAGGTCAGTGCCACAAAAAAAACCAAGTTAGCAATGAGATAAGAAGAAACTCAAAAATAGTCAACCTTCGGCTTCTTATCTCCTATAAAAAATACACAAGAAGGGCTAGGGCAATGTCAATTCACCCCTTTCCATCCTTCTAACATTATCTCATACAGTTTACACTTCCATTTCATCAACTTTTCACCTCATTCAAAGCATTGCCCCTAAATGCTATAGGATTGTTCTATAATACTACAAGATACATACACTCTCATTAAAAAGAATAAACAATGCCAAAAAAATATTATTTCTAGACAATAGGAAGCTTTAGTTGAACTCAAAAGCATTATTTCCACCTATCCCAAGTGATAAAAATCCTCTGCCGCCACCCTACACCATCATTTCAAGTGTGTTATAGTCTCATTTATAAGCCTGTTTTAGAAGAAAACCTATAGAAATAACTTTTTCGTATCAATTTGACTTGGAGAAGGCATCACTGACCTTCTAAAATAATATTCTATCCATCCCCCGAGTCAAAATTGGAATTTAAGCACTTTCATTTTTGGCTTAAAATTTCCCCATACATTTCTAGTCCGTTTACAAAAATTTCATATCTAGTTTTCTTCATCATTTGAGGAAAATAAATGTATCTCAATACTTCTAATTACTTTCCCCATAAATCCAAATAAGGGAATTAAGGTTGAGTAATAGTTTCAGTAGAGGGGAGGTGATGGGCCCCATAATTATATATTTTATTAGGCCCATTTGATTATTTAGAGACACTTAAAATTTGTATTTCAACTCCTTAATTCAACATTAAAGGGTTAATTCATAGTATTAATGGATCCTTAAGAATTTAATTTATGCTTGACTATTATGTGCCTAATATTATTTATTTTTGTAGAATATTGTGAGAATATTGGGCAAATTTTTGAGATTTGGAAGATGAGATAATATAGGGACTTTCTCCCTACTACAGGATGGACCAAGTTTGAATAATAAATTAATAAAATATGAAATTATTGAATAGATTTTGGAGATCTAGTGATTGAGAAAAATCTAGGAATGTGCTCTCTGTCATTTAATGAAGACTCTTGATATTGGGGACCAGATCCACTATTTGAGTGTTTTTTTGGGAGGACTTGGTCCTCCTTTCAAGGAGGTTGATTTCCCATAATTGTGCATAAGTACCAATTAGAATTAACATCTAGTGGTTATAATTTTTCATCATTTTTACAAGGAACATTTGATATTCAAAAGTTCTACTTCCACCTCTAATAGTGATGTACTTGATTTATTCTCAATCATGAAAGGAAACCTCATTTTTAGATTCTAAAGATTTGTTTTGTTCATGGGATTCTAAGTCTCCTTGGGCTTGGCCATGCCAAGAGCCTCAAAGCCCTTTTGTATACCATTTCTTTTATTTCTCTTCATTTTCAACATTTCTCTGCTTAGTCCCTAGTTTGCGTTGTTGAATTTACTATTCATGCTCCATTTGATATAGGTTATATTAATTAAATATTGAAGTAATATTGCTATTATTTAATTTATAAAGTTATAGCTTTTATTTATTCTTCTTGTAGATTTGGAAGGTCCTTTTCATCATTGGAATATTTGGATTAGTTTACTAGCTCACAGTTATGGAATTCTCGGTTTTCTTTGTAGTATTTTTATTATAAATTTGAGTGCTTGTTAATAAATATATTTAGAGTTGTTTCCACTTGGATTGAGTCCTAAAATAATTGTAATTAATAAAAAAAAAATATCCCACAACATTTTCACTTGATTAACTTAGGCATTTGGCTACTTAAATTGTCCTACTAGTTCATTTTCTTGAATTTTCTAGTTTTAATAATACATTTCTACAAACTTTTAGCGTGTCTCAATGAGCTTATTTCGAGTTTATTCCCCTTGAATTGAAGCCTAAGAGCATCCAAATTAATAACAAAATTTACTCCATGGAATTTTCACTTGATGAACATAGGAATTTGGGTGCTTAGATTAGTTTACTAATTCACTATTCTGCAAATCTAGTTACTTAAAAAATTAGTTTGACTTTTCCCCTTTTGCAAGATCGGCTACTAAGTATATACACTTGGAAACTTCCTATACACTCTTCTACCACCTTCTACCATATTCCCCCACCTTTAGATCACTAGTAGAGTCCTTAGAGTGCTTTCGGATGTAATCATGTAAGAATACAAGACAACCTATATCATCCTATAACACTTCACAAAATTGATCAAAACTCAGCCAAAATTGCCTCTTAAGCCTATTTTTCACTTTTCATCACTTAGAAATGTCCCCCAATCTTTGGAATCCAACTGAAAGGGACATATAACTTTTGAACATTATCTTTTCATCATCATAGCATTAAATATGCAATTAGGATTTACTGTTGTATCATGACTTAAATAGAATAGAAATAGTTTGCATTGATTCCTTTTGAGCACTTAATGGTTTCTGAAAATAGATTAGAGTTTCATCGCTCCAGTAGGAAAAGTAAAAGTTCAGTTTCTTCTAACTTGTAAAGTTAAGTTCAATAGTTTCCTTCCTTGGAACTCTACAAAATGGTCTCTGCACATCTCAATTCACTTTGTTGCATCATATCAATGAAGGAAGGATTCATTGCATATTACAGACATAGTGTTGATACCTCTTAAGTTTGTACAGGCCCAAAATTGATAATCAAATTTAGTAGCCTTGGGAGTTTCAACATTATTGTTTCAATACTGGGGCTCATCATGTTTTTCAAGTTTGTATTTCTAGTTTTCTTCGCAATGTTTTTTTGGAACGAAAGTTTCGTTAAAGTTAGAATTTGTTATCTTTTTATGTGTTGCTAGTTAATACTTCAATATACATAAAATAATTACCACTAAAAAAACAATAATTTTAAAAACTTGACAAAAATAAGCACTTTCTACAGATGGATATAATTAAAAAATACACATTTCGTGACATTTCCGCTTAAAATAACATGTAAAATAAAAGATTTTTATGGAAAATAATAAGCATAAAACGCTGAAAAAAATAGCAAATTTTATGAATTTTTTATGAATTTTATGTCCAAAAATGATAATATTTGATTTTTTTTTTCCAAAAATAATAATTCAAATAAAATTATAAGCAAAAATCAAAATATGTTTAAAAGAATAAAAAACAATTTTAACAAAAACAACAATTAAAGTACGAAACAAATACTTTTGTTTATTTGTTGCATGGGTTGTGTCGATGCTTGACTAGCAGCCTAATGTAACTATATGTCAATTCTATATTTTATTTTTGTGTTTTCATTACAATGGATCAAGTCCCCACACGCCTTGTGTGTCAATTTGATGGTTGATTTTTATGTTTTCATTGCAATGGGTCAAGTATACCCCCATTGCGTGTCAATTTGTTTGTTGATTTTTAAGTTTTCACTATAATGTGTCAAGTTTTAAAATGTTAAATTTTAAAAGAGCTATACTTTTAGAAAGAAAAAAAATATCACCCCTTTTATAATGACTCTTTGATATAGGTATTAATTTCAAAAAAAAAAATCGTCATGATATTTGGTTTTAAAATATGTTGGAATTTAGGGTTTTTCATAGCTTTGATATTTGGTTTTAGGTCCATGGCTGAAAAATGTTGAAATTAGAAGGTTTTTGAGAGCACAATATTTTACCTTCAACACCATGGTTGAAAAATGTTGTTGGATAGTTGGAATTTACTGGATGGCTAGTGGCAGCAAGTATGTTGGCATTGATGTCAACAACCATGGGGGAGATGTGTTGGACAATTGGCATTGCCTGAAAATTGGAAAGTGAGTTGGCATTAATGTCAACAAGACTAGCATGGATGTTAGTTGTAGCAAATGTGTTATCATTGATGTTAACCAAGTTAGCATTGATGTCCACTGAGCTAGTTATGATGGAAACTAGGCTAGCATTGATGTGATTAGTGTGTCAAGATCGGGGGGGGTCCCATGGTTTTTGCAGTCTCTTGTAGAGAATTATCATAGTATAAAGCTTGTTGGAGAAGCCATAATATGATTACTATGAAGGTTGGGAGTCTCAGACTTTCGAGGATATTTTTGACCATGTGTTTAGCTCAAATTATCCTAGAGATGGCATAGTTAGATTGCACTCGAAAAGGGATTTCCAATAGTATGTGGAAGTCCAGAAATGGCCTCCTAAATCAAAAGTTATTGTCAGTCAAAGTAAGGTCACTAAAGTCATAATTACAATGCCCAGAAGCCTAGAAACTTGGAAGCCCAGAAACACAGAAGCCTAGAAATTTACTAATAAGTAATCTGAGATAACATGGATCTAGGCTAGTAGGGAATGTTAATTGATCGACCGTAAATTGATGAAACCCATATCAGAGAATGCCTGGATGACAAAATTTCTTGAAAGGTTGAAATCCCAGAAGCAATTTTAATTGAGAGTGAGGCATTCCCAATGGGGTTGATAGGTGGAAACTGGGCTAGCCTAGGTGCGATGCTATTGGCCCTCATTAAAACAGGAGGACCCCACCTTAAAATGAAACCTGCCAAGAGGAGACTAGAGGTTTTTGAAAGTAGGTTATGGGCTAAAGCACATGTACAAGGGTATACTACAACAAATAACTAGGGGAGTAGAAGTTTATAAGGGGAACTAAGCCCTGAAGACCAATAAAGAGATTTAGCATCTAGAGGCCTAGCTAGAGGTCACAACACCTGGTCTTATGGCAAAAAATGGGTAAAGGAACTAGGGGAAAGGTGTTAAGGTATGCTAACAAGTGGGAAGTGAGTCATACCTGTAAGAGTCTAGAATTAATATTTTATAGGTATTTATGGGCATGTCAACCTTCAGGTTTGTGTTTATACTATGATATATGGTGATGGTCACAATTGGCCTTTCAGATCCTCCCACTTGTGTTGAATCCTCCAACTAATAAAAAGTTTTTCTCTATAATTTTAAAGGAGATTTAAATCCTAAAAAGGTGGATGGATGAGTTGATAGCTAAGTAAATGTGAACTATAAGGTTGGTGCCATTATAGTAATGGCATCTGTCAAGAAATATTGAGTCAAGGAAGCAAGGATCATGATAGTGCAAAATAATTAATGGAGCCTATCTTAAGCTAAAGAAATCATCCTCTTCACTTACTTGCATGCTAAGAGAAAATAAATATGTCTTAGGGACACCATACCAGTAAAATTATGGGATTTGATGACATGCTTCAGATGCAATTGTCATATAGCGGATGCTACAAAAAGAAGGAGTGACATGGTAGGAGTATGAGCTAAGAACTATGATAAACTTAATAAGCATGGAGAGCCTATCTGCATGCATATTTGACTAAGATTTAATTCTAAGTATGGAGAGACACTCAGGTGCCCATTTTGTGATTTAATGTAGCTAAAATGGTTGAGCGCTTAGGAGCCCATTCTCAGAATTAATATGGTTGCAGTGGCTGAGAATTATGATGTAACAATTGCATCGACAACCATGTGTAGAGTACACCCTCTGGAAATGGGTTTGACTATAGAATACAACATCGACCATTGTGTAGCAAAGGATTAAAACCTAGGATTTCCATTGAGCAAGTGGAATATGCAACATTTTTGAGTGAGTTGAGTCAAGAGCTTTGTGGGTGAGCCCTGCTATGAAAGTTCGAGAGTGCCTATGTAGAAGAAAAAAGGGTGAGAGTGTTTGCACTATAGAGAGAGGCCAAGAGTGCTTATGTAGATGAGAAAGGCCAAGAGTGTCAGTGCTAAGAGCAGAGGGCCAAGAGATGAGTATATGTTGTTGCAAAGTGAGCAGAAACTAGAATGTTGTGAGGGTTGAGTAAAGAGGAGGCTATAGAGGAAAATAGAGAGTTTAAATTAGGTAGAGTGGATACCAATTACAAATAGCAGATATTTTCTTATTGAGTGTCGGTTGGAGCCTACATACAAGAGGTTGGTGCTTCCATATTAGTGGATGTCTAGGTAGATATTGGGGGTTGGTGCCTCCTACAAGTTTGTGCTTACATAAATCCAAGGACCTGCAAGTTGGTGATTGTAACAAATCCATGAAATTGGTGCTTCAGTTGGTGCTTCTGGTAAGCTGATCAGGTGTCTACAAAAGAACAAAGTTGGTGCTTCCTACTAGTGGGTGCTAGAAAACAATCAAAGCGAGTGGGTGCTTCCTATGAGTGGTGGCTCACAAACAATTTGATGTAATCAAGTAGAAGCTCATTTTTACATCAAATAAGAAACAAGCTTTGGTGGTTTTTCTCCTGGAAGGGTTTCCACATTAAACCTTAGTGTCTAATGTGTATGATTCTCATGGTTTGTGTTGATGTGTTGGCTTACTCATGTATTGTTATTATAATTGGTTGTTGATTTCTCACATGAATTATTCCCAAGTCTAAATGATAAATATAACTGGCATAAAAGTAAAATTATCCTTAATATTGATTCACTCACC